>ML778084.1:312658-330428 GCA_009831015.1 Picea engelmannii | reverse complement strand
TGGGTATATAAGAAGGCCCTCATTCTCAATTGTAATCATCTCATTATCATATATCTTATTATATCTTATCTATTCATTTATTGTTTACAGTCCTATATGGATTACTTTGTTATATTCCAAGTATTTTGGATAATTCTTGTGTGAGCGAACTTTGTTCGTCTCAGAATACTACATTATCCGAGAGTTTGATATAACTTTGATTATTGCATTATATCAATGTAGACTCCAATTCCTGATCAAATAAACATTTAAGAAATTGCAAATTTGTAACAAACCTCCCGTTTGTCACGACGAAAACCTCTTGTAACCAGTGAATACTTTTTTGTTTTTAAAAGTGTGTGCGCACATGTATAAGGGAAACAAACACATTCCCTCTATGTCGCCACCTGACGACTAAAAAGACGTAACCACAATGAACACAACAAGACGACATGAAGTGCACCACAAGTAATGACAAGTAGTAAACGACCATCAATCGACCATAAAAGGACTGACTTCCCATCCGTCCTACCCTGCAATGGTTAGGACCTCCAAGACACATAATCAACACTCAAGCCCAGGTTCCCATCAATTTTAACCATTTAAGGTCTTAGGGCTGGCGACTGTTCTCAGGAACATGGAGGTGTCTACATCCCGCCCGACCAAGGAGACCAAGCAATAAATGATTACAACCGCGTACAAAAATAAATAAATTACCATGACGACTACAGAAAGTGCACACCAGAATGGACTCCGACCACAACCAACCGTCATTAGGACACGGAATTACCCACGACTCGAATAGCAACAATTACCGATCCACTACTCCCTGCAATTTTCATTAGTTCACAAGTTGCCAATCCACCCCTCAACCAATGTAAAATCAATTAAATGTCATTCCCTATTACCAATGAATGAGTGTAAAAGACCTTGCATTCTTATATGTCAATCAATTCGACAACTTTCAATTGCCTTCCCACAATGATAACGACAACATTTATTTTACTAACCTTGCCAATAAATAATAATCACCTTTCATCTTGTGTGTCGTCAATATAATAAAATTTCACTACCCTTACCAGATACCCTAACAACATCTTGTTTTATTAAAAAGACTTGCAATAAAATAATCATCTCTGTACTTCTTGTACGATTACCAATGCAATATGTTATACTAACTTACAATAAGACAACACAACATTTCAACTTATACTATTTGACCTTGTAGTAAATAACAGTAAAACTTCATTCCCTAAAGCATAATCAACATTGCACGGTTTATTATAATTAGTTTGCATCAATATTAATAAAATACCTCCCTATTATCTAACACTAAGCTTGCATTGTCTTATGCTGCGATAACATTACCCTAAAACAAAGTTAACCTTACTTGATAAAATCATTGCATTTACATAAAGAGGAGCTCACATTTCATAAGTTATCAATGCTTCACTTAGCCTTCTTCATAAGTCAAGAACCTTACATTTTACATGTTATAAATCACCATTAATTTGTCAGAACATTACCCTAATCCTAACCATCACATCACTTTCTATGTTACAATAACCTTTCAGTTAATAAGAAGGATTTCACATTTATATTTCATTAACTTTTACATTATAATAATAATTTAATTAAAAGGATGTTACATTTATTTTACCATAACCTTTATATTATAATATTATTCAATGGAAATAACAATGACTTCACATTGCATTGTTGTTAATGACAATTGCCACTACAATAGCCAGACCAGAACTAACCTTATCGATACCTTTATACTAGTAGCATTTCAAATTAAAATTAATGACCCTATCCATAAGTGGTACAACAACATTAAATAATCAATACCCAATACATAAATAATAGGTACATAAATATAACCTTACGAAATGTAAAAGCAGTAATTTTGTAGCCCAACAATACTACTTAAATGATATTGTTGACGTTGTCAAAAGGCAATGGAAAGAGCAGCTGTGAGCGCCTGCCAGGGACAAGGTGGCCAGTGATGCGCACACGCCTGAGATTAATCAGGGAGTAAAATCTAGTAACAATAAAAAAATCAATCCCTCTAGGAGATCATGCTGACACCCCAACACAACATGCAACGATGATAACGGACTGTGGAAATTAAAGGCAATCGCCAGAAGGGAGATGCTCAGGAAAATGCACGGAGGCAATAAAGCACGCGCGGATGGAAATATTGCCCAAATCAAAATGTAACAGCAAATTTACTACCAAACGATGAATCTCGGCCAAAAAAAGGGGAGCTGTGACTATCAGAGGAGATAATCATGAATGCATGGCCAGGGTTCTAGAAAAATTCAACCACAAATAATTTAAGCAAACGCAGAGATCAAAGAACTACCAATTCGCAGAGATCAGGGTGGTTAATGAGGGAGTGTCCTCAGTCTAAACGCAGAGAACCCGAATCCAACACGCAAAGAAATTATAATATTAAAACACAGAGAAATTTTTCACAGTCAACACTGAGATAGACGACACAACGCAAAAAGGAATTTCAACCATCAGTTGCTGAGATAAACCACCAAACGCAAAGAAAATTTGGGCATTCGACACACTGAGTGAAACAACAAAACGCAGAAGAAAAATTCAGAGTTCAAGGGAGCGAATCCACGGGGTAACATCCAGTGAGTTATAACACAAGGATTTGCAGAAAAATAAAACAGAATGCAGAGAAATTTGGGTTGTAGCGAGTGGGTGTCCTTCTCAATACGCCAAGAATTAGAATAAATAAAAAAACGTAGTGTTTAAGAGATTGACAATTGGGGAGTATCCTCCACCGATCGCCAGGAATTACCCACCCAACACAAGGAATTACTATCCCAACACAAGGACTACAAACCAAAACCTAACAATTAACTCCACCAGATCACTAGGAATTATAACGCAAACTGTAGAGATGAGTAACCATAAAAATGCAGAGGTGGGAGAGGTTGAAAAACTCAGGGGTATCCTTCCCCAGTTTCTAGGGAACACAACCCAATTGTAGAGAAATAGTGGGTGAGATCCGAGTGGGTTCAATCATCAAATAAGAAATGCAGAGATAAGAGCCTCGCCATCATTTAAATTTCAAGGACGTAAAAAGAAGACAAGTAGGAATACACAGAAAGGTCCAATGAGATATAAACATGGAAGAAAACAAGATAACACTAGGTATAAAACATGTCGAAGGCATTACAAACAATAATCAATTACAAGCCTACAACCTACTACATTCTATTCTACAAATTAGAAGAGCATACCGTTGCCTTATAGCCTTCTTCGAACGATGCCCGCGCGCTCTGTGCCGCTCTTGCTCCGTGCCGCTGTCGCTTGTCGACCATCAAGACTACACCGGTACCTCCCAGCCAATCACTAGGGGTACTCTGCTTCCCCCTTAGCCCCCCGAGACACAAAGGGGCCACACACAATCCAAATGGTCTGTCTAGCTTCCCAGCTCGCCTCACAAGGCCGAGCTACCACTCCTATCCGAGCTGGAAAATTCCAACTCCTCACAAGAAATCAGTCAAGTCACATATCCGGAGGTGTAACTCTATGCTAACAACTGATCCCTTTCTTCCGCATCTCCCTTTTCTTTTATAGAGGTTTGAGATCCACCAACTTTCCTAATTCACATTTTAAATTAAGTTTCAATAAAATATTCTAAATATTCTCCATCGCACAAGTGTCGTCCATCCCCCTCTTTTCTCCAATAAATATTTTCTTTAAATTTATTAATTGTCTCAAATCCCTCACCCACCTAGAGTTGCTCCTAAATTTTCTCCTAGGTGTTCCTAGATCCCCTTACATGTTTTAAATACTTTCCTAAAAAAAAGATGTTACGAAATTAGCTCAGATTAGCAGGTTCTTAATTGCAGATTCCTTACTATGTTGACCTTCCTTTTTACCATGAGTTCCCATCTTTCCTTTATTAAGTTTCCTCCATTACTTAGTTTCCTAATTCTTATTATTCCCTTCTTTCCCCTTTTTATTAAAGCCCAAAATGGCAGTAGCGTTATTAAAGCTTTCCCCTTTATTATTAATTTAATATCTTTGTACTTCCACAAGTTAATGAATAATTTCTTCTTTGAAATTTTTAAATCCACCATTTTTTAATAAATTCTCACTCTCTTCATTTACCCCAAGAATTTTATGAAGACTAAACTATTACTTAAGTGGGTTTTTGTTTAAATTTTTATTTTTATTTTAGGGTCTTTTTCTTAAGTTAGACTAAATTTTTACCCTAAAAAGTTTTAGACTTAGGACTTAAATTATGAACTGGGCGACACTTGGTTAGGGAAGTTGTTTAAGGATTTCTTAATGTGTTAAATGTCTTAGGTCCATCTAGGTTTGTTCCTTCATCAACATCAATGCGACGTGCCCTTCAGGACGCACCACGTGCTCCAAGGGTGCCACTCGCCAACTTATGTTTCTTTTGTGCGACGTGCGCTTCAGGATGCACCACGTTCTCCAAGGGTGCCACTCGCTTCTTGTGGTTCTTTTGCACGACGTGCCCTTCAGGATGCACCACGTGCTCCAAGGGTGCCACTTGCTAACTTGTGTTTCTTTTGCATGACGTGCCCTTCAGGATGCACCACGTGCTCCAAGGGTGCCACTCGCCAACTTGACTGATTGGTAGACATATATAACCCCTGGAGTCAACACTCCGCTAGGTGAACTTGTGGGAGACTAAGGGATCTAAGGGATAAATACCTCACCTTATTGCGCTCCCCTTAGAATCATCGTGAGCGACTATCGTAGTCTTCCCTCATGGCATCATGGATCCTCTCGAACTAGGTAATCGTTAACCTACAGTTCAAGCCACGATAGGAGTGCTAGTAGGCTATGGCAGGGCTGTTGTCCACACCTCTCCCTCAACCTATTTGGAAATCATGTGTGGCCCCTTTAATCCATATGTGAGTCTGGTCGGCAAGCTTTTGTCAGCCTGCATCATCGACAATCATGTCAGAACATGTCAACATCATATCATCAAATCAATGAAATATCACAGTAAATAAATCAACCCAAATAGCACACTCCCTAACTCAATCCGGAGTCCAAGGGGTTCCACCGATGCCTCAGCATCCTCAAGGCCCAAAACCCTGCACACTCAATAAAACTGAGTCAAAGCACCTGTCTACGTCAAAAAAATAAAACATCATGTCATCTATCATAACACATCATAATCAAGGATAAATGTTTTAACATCATAAAAGTCAGGATCACTTGCGAGCAAGTGTCCTCAAAGAATAGGTTTTCTCAGTGCGCCAGAGAAGGATGTTACATACACCCCCTCTTGGTCTAAACTTTGTCCTGAATTTTCTCAGTATAAATGCCAAAATAAAAGTACCACAGTATCATAAGTCTATCTATCAAACAAAAATGGGAACTATTGGTGCATATCATATGCGTCCTCCCAGGTCACCGAGTGTGGACTATAGTTGTCCCACTGGACCTTGACCTGATCTACCGTTCGACATCGTAACTATCGAATGCGATGATCTAATATGAAGACTGACTCAGCCGTGAGCACTCCCTCGTCCGATACCTGTAAGTAACTCATGTCAATCACGTGTGTAGGATCACTAATATAATGTCTCAAAACAGATACATGAAAAATATCGTGCATATGCCTCAAAGAATCAGGCAAGGCTAGTCAATAGGCCATGGGCCCCTTTCTCTCCACAATCTTGAAAGGTCCCACAAACCTAGGAGAGAGTTTATCTCCATTTCCAAACTTGATCGAACTCTTATGCAGTTTAACCCGCAAGAATACTCGATCGCCGACCTCGTAACTACGGTCGACTCGGTGCACATCGACATAACTCTTATGTCGATCCCGCGCTTCTTTAATCCTTTGTATTATGGTTTTCATTTGGTCTTCCATTTCTTGGATCGCTTCTGGTTCCACTAGGACCCTATCCTCAAGTCGATCCCAACTCAAGGGCATCTGACACGATCACCCTTAAAGAAACTCGAAAGGCGCCATCTTAATGGTGCTCTGGTAACTATTGTTGTAAGAGAACTCTACTAGAAGCAAGAATTATTCCCAACACTTTTGTTGGTCCATCACATACATGCGCAACATGTCATCCAAGTTTTGGTTCGTTCGTTCGGTCTATCCGTCACTCTCTGGGTGATACGCAGTACTAAAGTTAAGTTGAGTTCCCAAGGCCTCTTGGAAACTCGTCCAAAATCGTCCAGTAAACACCGATCCTCGATCAGATATAATATTTTTAGGCACGCCATGCAGCCTCACAATCTCACTGATGAATACCCTTGTTATGTCAGGTGCCTGATACGTCGTACGTACAAGAATAAAGTGAGCACTCTTCGTCAGAGTGTCTACTACTATGAAAATCGAATCATGCCTCCTTGCCGTCAGTGGAAATCCAACAATAAAATCCATCGAAATGACTTCCCATTTCGATTCCGGAATGGCATGTGGTTGTAGTAATCCTGTCGAGTGCCTATGTTCAGCCTTTACTTGCTGACACTCCAAACACCTGGCCACATAGTTAACTATGTCAGCCTTCATTCCCCTCCAGAAGAATAAGGGTTTAAGGTCTGCCCTCATATTCGTGACTCCTGGGTGAGCCATGTAAACTGCTCTATGAGCCCTGCTTAGGATCAACATCCTCAACTCTTCATTTGGCGGTACGTAAATCCGACCTCTAAACCTCAATAACCCATCGCTATCAAAATAAAATCCCTCATATCGTGGTACCATCATTGTGTTTTGTCCCAAAAAACCCTCGACCTTTATGTACCATTCATCGTCATGTTGTAAAGTGAGAATTTTCTCATGTAAGTTCATCTGAAGAGGCAACACCGAGAAGATGCATGGTCTCCGACTCAAAGCATCAGCGACTCGGTTCACTGTTCCCTTTATGTAAGTAATCTCGAAGTCGTACTAGCTAAGCAATTCCGACCAACGCCGTTGTCGTGCGTTCAGGTCGCTTTGCGTAAAAATGTGTTATAGTCCACAATGATCAGTCCTTAATTCAAATTTTCGTCCAACAAGGTAGTGTCTCCAAACCTTCAAGGCATATACGATGGCTAATAACTCCAAATCATGTGTCGCGTAGTTCTCCTCATGCCTTCTTAGTTTCCTCAAAATGTAAGCAATCACTCGTCCGTCCTGCATCAAGACTTCGCCTAAACCTTCCTTGGATGTGTCAATGCATACCAAGAAGTCTTCATCCATGTCAGGGACCTTTAGTATCGACGTTGTGGTCAACAACTCCTTAAGCCTTCGAAATGCTTCCGCACATTTCTCGGTCCAAACAAACTTCTTGTTTTTCTTCTGCAATTCCGTGTTCGGATTTTCTATCTTCGAAAATCCCTCGACAAACCGTTGATAGTATCCTACTAAACCCATAAAACTACGCACTTCTATGACATTCGTCGGTGCAGGCCATTCCATAATAGCCTCAACCTTGGTTGGATCCATGGCGACACCTTCGTCGGAGATGACATGCCCTAAGTAGTGAATCCTTGATTGATAAAAAAAGCATTTGGACAACTTCCTAAACAATTTGTGCTCTCGTAGGCAATGTAGTACCAAGCGCAAGTGCTCGTCATGCTCCTCCATCATCCAAGAGTAGATCAATATATCGTCAATGAATACTTTGATGAACTTGTCTAAGTACTCGCGAAACACCCCGTTCATCAAACTCATGAATACCCTTGGGGCGTTTGTCAGTCCAAACGTTAAAACAATAAACTCATAAGGTCCAAATCTCATCTTAAAGGAAGGCTTAGGGACGTCATCCTCCGTGATCCATAACTGGTGATACCCTGATCGCAAATCGATCTTGGAGAACACCGTCGCACCCTTCATTTGATCGAACAGATCATCAATTCTTTGTAATGGATACTAATTCTTTATCATAGCCTTGTTCAGTTGACGGTAGTCAATGCAAAGCCTCCAGTATCCATCCTTCTTTCGTATGAAAATAACTGGTGCACCCCTCGGTGACACACTAGGGCGTATCAGTCCCAGGTTCAACAACTCCTTCAGTTGCATTTTCAGCTCTTGCAACTTCGAGGTTGACATCTGATAAGGCATTCTTTCTATCTGTTCGGTCCCCGGTTTCAGGTCTATGGTAAACTCTAGTTCCCTTTCCGGCAGCATCCCAGGCAACTCCTATGGGAATACATCTGCAAACTCCTTCACCACCGGAAGGTGTTCTAGACCGTCCGCTACTCCCTTTTCGTTTAGCGCGAGGATCGCATAAATCTTGCACCCCTTGCCCATACTATTTCGTAACTGTAAGGAAGAGATGAACGTCAGGGATACTCCCTAGTTCCGTCCTACAATCACACGTCTCTGTCCTTCATCATCGACCAATCTCAACCATTTTTTCTTACAGTTGAGTATCACCTCATGCAATTACAACCAATCCATACCAATCACGATGTCATAAGATCCTAAGATCATGACATACAAGTTGACCCTCATGAAAAACTCTCCTAGGTTAAGGGCATAGTCCGTAACCTTTCCTCCAACCTTCTGTTTGGCTCCTGAAGCCATCTCTATGAAGCTAAACTCGTCCTGTTTGACTGCCTTTACCTTAATCCCTTTTAGCGCTGCAGCAGAAATGAAACTCTCAGTAGCACCTGGGTCTATCAAAATGCTAAGGGTTTGGTCAGCGACAATACCTGTCGTCTCGAGCATAGTCGACTGGTGCTCTGCCTGGCGGTTATTCACCGTCGCATGAATCCTATGGGCCTTGCCCATATCTCCCACGGTAGTGGTTCCGGCTGATCCAAACACTCTGGTCCTCTCTATAGGACAGTCGCATTGGTAGTGTGGCTCCCCACACGTCCAACACCCCTTCTTCGGCCCAGTAGACTTGGTACTCGAAGTAGAAGATGACGGCCCACCGGCCTGGAACCCATGTCTGTTCTGTTGAACATGCCTAAAATGTTGTTGTTGTGGGTGACACTGCTGCTGATGCTGTGGTCCCCGATAAGGTGCCCGCTGCTGAGGCGGAGGTCGTCAGGGTGTAGTGGAAGTGGATCCTCTCTAGAAGCCACGATATCCCGTCATATGTCTCGCTGGGGCCTGATGTTGCGGTGTACTAGATGAACCCTGCCCTATTGGTCTCGCTGGAGTCCTGGTCTGACCCCCACTGATAAGCTCCTCCTCTGCTATGAGGGCCTTCTGGACTGCGTCATGCAAGGTCTAAGGCATCAAGATCCTAACCTTTTCACACAAGCTGTCGTTAAGGTCAAACACAAACCTATTGACCTTGAGCTTCTCAGTGTTAAGGTGCGGAGCATACCAGAGCAACTCCATAAAACATGCCTCGTACTCGGGCACGGTACGACCTCCCTGTCGTAAGGCGTTGAACTCATTGAGTTGTCGCTCAATGAATTCCTCTGAAAGGTATCTCTCCCAGAACCGTTCCTCGAACAGTTCCAAGGACACATCTTCGACGACCATGTTCAGTTACGATAGGAGCGTCTTCCACCATAGAAGAGCGCTTCGCTTCAGTTGAAATAACACCATGCGGACCTTCATGTTGGACGTATAATCGTAAAGTGCGAAGCACATCGCCATATTCTCCAACCATGCCTCGGCAGCGGCGCCATCCGGGGCACCAAAGAACGCAGGAAATTTGACCTTCTCGAGTTCATGGTGAATGCTACCAGTAACGACAGGTGCGTGCGGTGAAACCTCAGTAGGTGCTGGCGCCTTGGCCTCGTCTCTGTCCAATGGGCTGATCAGTGCCTCGAACATGCACTGAAAAGATCTCATCATTCCAACAACATCGCCAACTACTATCTTCTCCTGTCCGAGAACCTGCTCACCTCCCTGGGGGTTAGACCCCTCAGGAGTTGATTCTACTGGAGGCATCACGCCTCCTCCCCTAGCACCCCATCGTCTGCCTCCGTGACGTCCTCTAACCATGATTACCTGCACGCACACAATCAACTCGATCAAAAACAGTATAATCAAATCTAATCATGTCAATGGAACCATAGCAAGTCCCAAGCCGCGGGTCAAACCGACTCTGATACCATACGTAACAAACCTCCCGTTCGTCATGACGACAACCTTCTGTAACCAGTGAATTTTTTTTTGTTTTTAAAAGTGTGTGCATGCATGTATAAGGGAAAGAAACACATTCACTCTATGTCGCCACCTAACGACTAACAAGACGCAACCACAATGAACACAACAAGACGACATGAAGCATACCACAAGTAACGACAAGTAGTAAACGACCATCAATCGACCATAAAAAGACTGACTTCCCATCCGTCCTACCCTGCAATGGTTAGGACCTCCAAGACACATAATCAATGCTCAAGCCCAGGTTCCCATCAATTTTAACCATTTAAGGTCTCAGGGCTGGCGACTGTTCTGAGGAACATGGAGGTGTCTACATCCCGCCCGACACAAGCAGACCAAGCAATAAATGATTACAACCACGTACAACCATAAATAAATTACCATGACGACTACAAAAAGTGCACACYAGAATGGACTCCGACCACAACCAACCGTCATTAGGACACGACATTACCCATGACTCRAATARCAACAATTACCGATCCACTACTCCCTACAATTTTCATTAGTTCACAAGTTGCCAATCCACCCCTCAACCAATGTAAAATCAATTAAATGTCATTCCCTATTGCCAATGACTGAATGTAAAAGACCTTGCATTGTTATATGTCAATCAATTCGACAACTTTCAATTACCTTCCCACAATGATAACGACAACATTTCTTTTACTAACCTTGACAATAAATAATAATCACCTTTCATCTTGTGTGTCATCAATATAATAACATTTCACTACCCTTACCATATACCCTAACAACATCATGTTTTATTAAAAAGACTTGCAATAAAATAATCATCTATGTACGTCTTGTACGATTACCAATGCAATATGTTATACTAACTTACAATAAGACAACAGAACATTTCAACTTATACTATTTGACCTTGTAGTAAATAACAGTAAAACTTCATTCCCTAAAGCATAATCAACATTGCATGGTTTATTATAATCAGTTTGCATCAATATTAATAAAATACCTCCCTATTATCTAACACTAACCTTGCATTGTCTTATGCTGCGATAACATTACCCTAAGACAGAGTTAACCTTACTTGATAAAATCATTGCATTTACATAAAGAGGAGCTCACATTTCATAAGTTATCAATGCTTCACTTAGCCTTCTTCATAAGGCAAGAACCTTACATTTTACATGTTATCAATCACCATGAATTTGTCAGAACATTACCCTAATCCTAACCATCACATCACTTTCTATGTTACAATAACATTTTAGTTAATAAGAAGGATTTCACATTTATATTTCATTAACTTTTACATTATAATAATAATTCAATTAAAAGGATGTTACATTTATTTTACCATAACCTTTATATTATAATATTATTCAATGGAAATAACAATGACTTCACATTGCATTGTTGTTAATGAAAGTTAGCACTACAATAGCCAGACCAGAACTAACCTTATCGATACCTTTATACTAGTAGCGTTGCAAATTAAAATTAATGACCCTACCCTTAAGTGGTACAACAACATTAAATAATCAATACCCAATACAAAAATAATAGGTACATAACTATAACCTTATGAAACGTAAAAGCGGTAATTCTGTCGCCCTACAATACTCCTTAAATGATACTGTTGACGTTGTCAAAAGGCAATGGAAAGAGTAGCTGGGAGCGCCTACCAGCGATGAGGTGGCCACTGATGCGTGCATGCATGATATTCATCAGGGAGTAAAAGCTTGTAACAATAAAAAAATCAATCCCTCTAGGAGATCACGCTGACACCCCAACACAACATGCAACGATGATAACCGAATGTGGAAATTAAAGGCAATCGCCAAAAGGGAGATGCCCAGGAAAACGCACAGAGGTAATAAAGCACACGCATATGGAAATATTGCCCAAATCAACATGTAACAACAAATTTACTACCAAACGATGAATCTCAGCCAAAAAAAGGGGAACTGTGGCTATCAGTTGAGATAATCATGAATGCATGGCCGGGGTTCTAGAAAAATTCAACCACAAATAATTTAAGCAAATGCAGAGATCAAAGAACCACCAATTCATAGAGATCAGGGTGGTTAATGAGGGAGTGTCCTCAGTCTAAACGCAGAGAACCTGAATCCAACACGTAGAGAAATTCTAATATTAAAATGCAGAGAAATTTTTCAGAGTCAACGTTGAGATAGACGACCCAACGCAAAAAGGAATTTCAACCATTAGTTGCTGAGATAAACTACCAAATGTAGAGAAAATTTGGGCAATCGCCACGCTGAGCGAAACAACAAAACGCAGAAGAAAAATTCAGATTTCAAGAGCGCGAATCCACGGGGTAACCTCCAGCGAGTTATAACACAAGGATTTGCAGAAAAATAAAACAAAACACAGAGAAATTTGGGTTGTAGTGCGTGGGTGTCCTTCTCAATACGCCAGGAACTAGAATAAATGAAAAAACGTAGTGTTTAAGAGATTAACAATTGGGGAGTATCCTCCATCGATCACGAGGAATTACCCACCCAACACAGGGAATTACTATCCCAACACAAGGATTACAAACCAAAACCTAACAATTAACTCCAGCAGATCACTAGGAATTATAACACAAAATGCAGAGACGAGTAACCATAAAAATGCAGAGGTTGGAGAGGTTGAGAAACTCAGGGGTATCCTTCCCCAGTTCGTAGGGAACACAACCCAATTGCAGAGAAATAGTGGGCGAGATCCGAGTGGGTTCAATCATCGAATACGAAACGCAGAGATAAGAGCCTCGCCATCATTTAAATTTCAAGGACGCAAAAGGAAGACAAGAAGGAATACACAGAAAGGTCCAACGAGATATAAACATGGAAGAAAACAAGATAACACTAGGTATAAAACATGCCAAAGGCATTACAAACAATAATCAATTACAAGCCTACAACCTACTGCATTCTATTCTACAAATTAGAAGAGCATATCGTTGCCTTATAGCCTTCCTCGAACGACGCCCGTGCGCTCTGTGTCGCTCCTGCTCCGTGCCGCTCCCGCTCGCCAACCGTCAAGACTACACCGGTACCTCCCAGCCAATCGCTAGGGGTACTCTGCTTCCCCCTTAGCCGCCCAAACCGCAAAGGGGCCACACACAATCCAAACGGTTTGTCTAGCTTCCCAGCTCTCCTCGCAAGGCCGAGCTACCACTCCTATCCGAGCTGGAAAATCCCAACTCCTCACAAGAAATCAGTCAAGTCACAAATCCGGCAGCGTAACATTACACTAACAGTCGATCCCTTTCTTCCTCATCTACCTTTTCTTTTATAGAGGTTTGAGACCCACTGACTTTCCTAATTCACATTTTAAATTAAGTTTCAATAAAATATTCTAAATATTCTCCATCGCACAAGTGTCGTCCATCCCCCTCTTTTCTCCAATAAATATTTTCTTTAAATTTATTAATTGTCTCAAATCCCTCACCCAGCTAGAGTCGCTCCTAAATTTACTCCTAGGTGTTCCTAGATCCCCTTACAAGTTTTAAATACTTTCCTAAAAAATGATGTTACTAAATTAGCTCAGATTAGCAGGTTCTTAATTGCAGATTCCTTACTATGTTGACCTTGCCTTTTACCATGAGTTCCCATCTTTCCTTTATTAAGTTTCCTCCATTACTTAGTTTCCTAATTCTTATTATTCCCTTCTTTCCCCTTTTTATTAAAGCCCAAAATGGCAGTAGCGTTATTAAATCTTTCCCTTTTATTATTAATTTAATATCTTTGTACTTCCAGAAGTTAATGAATAATTTCTTCTTTGAAATTTTTAAATCCACCATTTTTAATTAAATTCTCACTCTCTTCATTTACCCCAAGAATTTTATGAAGACTAAACTATTACTTAAGTGGGTTTTTGTTTAAATTTTTATTTTTTTTAGGGTCTTTTTCTTAAGTTAGACTAAATGTTTACCCTAAAAAGTTTTAGACTTAGTTAGGGAAGTTGTTTAAGGATTTATTAATGTGTTAAATGTCTGAGGTCCATCTAGGTTTGTTCCTTAATCAACATCAACACGACGTTCCCTTCAGGATGCACCACGTGCTCCAAGGGTGCCACTCGCCAACTTATATTTATTTTGCGTGACGTGCCCTTCAGGATGCACCACATGCTCCAAGGGTGCCACTCACTTATTGTGGTTCTTTTGCATGACGTGCCCTTCAGGATGCACCACGTGCTCCAAGGGTGCCACTTGCCAACTTGCGTTTCTTTTGCACGACGTGTCGTTCAGGATGCACCATGTGCTCCAAGGGTGCCACTCGTCAACTTGACTGATTGGTAGACATCTATATCCCCTGGAGTCAAAAATCCGCTAGGTGAACTTGTGGGAGACTAAGGGCTCTAAGGAATAATGACCCCGCCTTATTGAGCACCCCTTAGAATCATCATGAGTGACTGTCGCAGTCTTCCTTCACGGCATCGTGGATCCTCTCGAACTAGGTAATCGTTAACCTACAGTTCGAGCCACGATGAGAATGCTAGTAGGATGTGGCAGGGTTGTTGTCCACACCAATACCTCAACCTCTCTGGAAATCGTGTGTGGCCCCTTTACTCCATATGTGAGTCTATTCGGCAAGATATCGTCAGCCTGCATCATCAAAAATCGTGTCAGAACATGTCAACATCATATCATCAGATCAATGAAATATCACAGTAAATAAATCAACCCAAATAGCACACTCTCTGACTCAATCCGGAGTCCAAGGGGTTCCACCGATGCCTCTGCATCCTCAAGGTCCAAAACCCTGTACACTCAATAAAACTGAGTCAAAGAACCTTTCTACGTCAAAGCAGTAAAACATCATGTCATATATCATAACACATCATAATCAAGGATAAATGTTTTAACATCATAAAAGTCTCGATCACTTGCGAGCAAGTGTCCTCAAAGAATAGGCTTTCTCAGTGCGCTAGAGCAGGATGTTACAAAATCAAAATGGATTCATAGCTATCAATACTCACTTCCATATAGTATACCTCTATTGAATTCAATGCTACAGAAGTGTGCTTCTTACTAAACCAAGTAATCATTTTTTATCCCAAGATGAAGCAACACCCCAAGGTGATTTTTTTATCTACTGCACTCCCCACCCAATATGGGTACATATATCCATGTAATCACAATCCATATCCTACAATATACCTCAATCCATACTCCATTATACCTCTCAAGTACCTGAGAACATGCTTCGCTTCTATCTAATACACTTTCCTCGACTCCGCCATGAACTGACTCAAGGCATTCACATCAAAACATATATCGTTCCTGGTGTTGACTAAATAAAACAAGAATCTTATCATCTTCTTGTATATCATCAGATCCACCAACTCTGAATCTAAAGTGAAAACCTTCTTTAGATTGTTAACCATAGTTGTAGCCATTGGTCTACAATTCTCCATCTTGAATCTCCTCAAGATCCCAACTGGATACTTCCCTTGATCGAGGAAGATCTCACCCAATGATTTCCATACCTCTAACCCAAATAAATAATGCATCAAGTCAATGTCCTTCATATTGAACTCAATATCCAAATATATTACGCACCCTACAATAAGCTCTTGTACACCCATGAGAAACAAATCATCTTCTTACATAACCAAGATGAGTAGATCCACCCCAACAAGTATGAAGTGCAATTTAGGATCCACCTCACTCTTGGTAAATCCCATACTCTACAAGTATCCATCAATCCTGGAATACCATGCCCTGAGTGCATGTTTGAGTCTGTACAAGGATTTTTTAAACCTATACCCATCAAAATCCCTCCCATGTACCTAAAATCGCCGAGGTTTTCCTATATATACTTCCTCATTCAAGAAAGTTTTTTTCACATCCATTTGATGTATCCTCCACGTCATAACTAAAGTAATATAAATAACATCTTGAATAGAAGCATACCTAGAAATTGGAGAAAAAGTTTATGTGTTATCCGCTCCCTCTTTCTGGGAGAACTCTCTTTCCACAAACCCCTCCTTGAAATTCTCGATGCTACCATATGCAACATTCTTGGTATTGTAGAGCCACCTAGAAATCACAACTAACCTTCCCTTCAATCTTGGCACTATGTCCCAAACATCATTCCTCATAAAAGAGGTGTATGTTTATATCAGGGAATCTCACCATAATTGTTGATCTATTACTCCTCAAAATTGGGAGGTTCAACATCAATGATCCTACTCATAAGCGCCATATAGTTCAAAAAATTTCTTGGAGGCTTGCACTCTCTGACCATACTCCCAGGAGTCTCACGAACATCCCTTAATGTCTGTAATAACTACCTAGGTATTATGATATGAATGGAAGGGGATAACACCTCCTCCCCACCTAAAGTCTTGTTATAAAACTAGGATCACAGAGTAATAAAATAAAACAAATACAAAAATAAAACACAAAATATACAAAATAAAATAGAGACACAGATATACATGGTTCACCCAGTGTGGGCTTTCTCCACCAGATAAATTGGCAAGTCCTTCTTTTTTATTGTCTAGCAAAATGAAGGGATACAACCTACAACAAACCCATTATAAGTTCCTCTTCTTTCTCTCAGTATCCTCTCTCATAATACAATATTCATGATAATACACAACCGCAATACAATTCCCTCATAAGAGAGGGTTTCCTTCTAGGGAAAAAAACCCTAAAAAATAACTTCTACCATCATATCTTCGACCTTATAATAAATGGTCCATATTGAATATGAAATTACAATACGTTACAAGGCATCTTTTCCCAATATTTTTCTTCAGGGGCGCTGCCCCATGATCCCCCTCCAGGGGGGATACAAAAATTCTTTTCACCCCCCTGGACCCCTCTAGAAACATTTTTGGGGGGAAATCCCCCCCACACTCGCTCATTATGGAATGTGGTCCAAGAATGATTGAAACAAACATTTGAATTAGGAAAATAATCAGGCTCCACAATCAACAAATCTAATTTGTTGACTACTTCTCATCCTTCAAATCGTGGAAATCCTCCTCCTATGTCACTATTGATGAATCCTAAGATCTCCAAGATTCCAAGTTCTCCTAGAAATTAACATCTTTGCTCACAACTATCTTCCTCTATGTTGGAAGGAATATCCTATAAGCCTTTGAGGTCTCAATGTACCCCACAAATATAAACTTTGTCTTGAAGGCTCCAACTTCGTCCCGTTCTCCGCAGGAAAATGGATGTAGAATGGAAAACCAAAGATTCTCAAATGTTCTATCTCTTGCTTCACTCCTCAGAATTCCTGCTCTGGAGTCTTGTCCCCCAATATCTTGTGAGGAATCTGTAACGACCCCTTCGTTATGTCTATGAATAGCGAAGTACAATAGGAAAAAATTTCTTTTTCTTTTTAACAAATAAGAAATTAACAACATCACCTAATTCATATCAATGCAAAATCACATGACATCATAACTAAAGTGACACATGATCAAAATATAAATAAACTCTACAATATCATTGCGGAACAAAATTTCAAACTATAATGCCAACCAATCTCATCATATTATCACCAATAACAATAATTTTTGCCGAATATAAAACTACTTTCTACTTCACCATTAAAATCATACCGTTGCCACTTGCCCGCTTCGGAGACGTCCCTCGCGCTGTGCCGCTTCCCTCGCTCCGTGCCGCGTCCCGCTTGCCGACCGTAGAAATCTCACCGGTACCTCCCAGCCAACGCTAGGGGTACTCTTCTTCCCCCTTAGCCCCCCGAGCCG
>ML778084.1:271930-300849 GCA_009831015.1 Picea engelmannii | reverse complement strand
GGGATGTTACAGAATCTTATTTTTCACATACACCACTTTGTTACATGCCTCTACCCAAAGAAACATAAGAAACTCCTGGTCATGTATCATAGATCTGGTATAACCAATGATGGAACAATTCTCTCTCTCCGCAAACCCATTTTGTTGAGGGTTGTATGAGACTTTTAGCTCCCTCTCGATCTCTGCTTCCTTTCAAAAATTCTTGAAGTCATTGAAGGTGTACTCTCTCGAATTATCTAATATCAATACCTTGATTTTCTTACCTATATGGTTCTCCAACTGATATCTAAACTCATCAAACCAATTGAAGACCTCATCGCTGATGTTCATAAATAATATCCATTTTTTCTTAGAAAAGTCATCAGTGAATGCCACATAGTATGACGATCCCTACACTACTTCTACTGACATCGACCCACTCACATATGAATGGATAATATCTAGTAGCCCTTGGACTTGTTGGGGTCCTATAATCATAGGTAACCTCACTCTTCAATTTCTTATTTGGTGTTGCTCCTGTGATGAAGACATTTGGATCGGTTGATTCGATTTCCCCCTCCATCCATTTTTCCCAATCCTTCATCACCCTATTGCATCCTTCATCCACCTCTATGCCACTTACTCCCTTAACCATTTGTCCCATTGGCTACATCTTTCCTGGCACTCATCCATGCATAAACAAACTTAGGATAATAAACGAATAATTATATTAATTAACAGTTTTAATATTAATTGAATTAGTGTAATTAGACTAATAAACTAGGTTAGTCATGTGATTAATTAATTAATTAATAATCAATAGTTAAGTTAGTTGTTTAAAGTTAGTGATTAACATTATAAAACAAATGGGAAAGATGGACGCTCCAGGTGCTTCACGATGTCTTCGCGGCTAGGGTTAAACCCTAGCTACCTTCTTCTCTGCAGCTCAGCCTCTTGGCCGCAGCTGCTCTCTCTTCAATGGCCGCAACTCCCTCTTTAATGACCACAAATTTCTCTTCAATGGAGGCTTCCTCTCATAAAGGATCAGGACGTAATGGCTCTTCCCAACACGGTTTTGTTGATCAGCAATGCGCAGTTCCTCTCGCTCCCGGCCCTTCGGGTAGCGTCCCAACATCCTACAGTGAGGCGGTTAAATCAGAAACTTCAGTTCGCTTCTTCCCATTTGTCTCGTGCTCAGTTAAAGAAGCTCCAACGATCTCTCTTCTCATGGGCCAGGAAGCTGAAGATGAGGAAGCTTACTTCCGGGAAAATGCTTTAATCTGCCGATTCAATGGACTTTGGCTATGGCTTGTGGATCTCAATGGTTGGATCTCAGCCCACTGGAAGCCTCTCATCAAGGAAGATTTGTTCATTCACCCTTGATCGAAGGGTTTCTTCATTACAAAGTTTGATCTGGCAGTAGATCGGGATTTGATCCTAGCCTCTTGCCCTTGGTTTTGGGGAAACTCAGGTTTGTGCATGATGATTTGGACTCCTTGCTTCAATCCTCTGACTGCTGTTCTTTCTTCTGCTCCAAATTGGGTCAGACTTTCGAATCTTCCCTTGCATTTTTGGGGCGAAACTTCTCTTCGAGATATTGGATCAACATTAGGAAAGTTTTATTTTGCAAGCAAAGAAACTAGAATTCATAGCACCACTTCATATGCCAGAATCTGTGTGGAAATGGATTTTAGCAAAGGGTTTCCAGCAGAAATTATTTTGGGTTCCAAAAACTACACCTGGACCCAAAATCTAGACTATGAAAGAATCTCATTGCGTTGTAGGGCTTGTTTCGAGACAGGGCACATAGAAGATCAATGCACAAAGGGGAACAGGACAGCGGGAAAGAAACAACACAAATCAACATGGTGGGAAGGCTCCAATGAAGATCATCAACTAATTATTACAAACATCCAAAAATCTTCTCTAGAATCAGACCCTCTGAGCCTTGATTCCAAAGGCACGTCTACTCAGGAGACACCTCTAAATCATTCCAAGAACACCCCTCAATCGAAGAGTAAAGATTCAACTTCTCTTGATCCGGGAGTAGAAAGTATTAAGGTTTCAGACACTCATGATACAATAATAGAAAGAAAGGTACTCTTCAGCCCCCCACCTCCTACAAGTTGGGCAGACGAGGCCGATAAAGACGAAAAAGATGAAGCAACATTGATATCCCCAAAGAAAGCAAGTCCCCTGGACCAGGAAAATAAGGGGATAATTGAATCAACAACAACATCACTACCTGCCAAAGAAGGATGGACAACAGTTGAGAAGAGGAAAAAGACACCACCATAAATACAACCAATGATGACCAGAAGTCGATCCGGAAAGAAAAAATAACCAAGAGTTTCTTTAGTCAACTATTAGGCCATCAATTTGTTCGAATTTAGTCATGTAAGGAATCATGGAATGTAGTTTATTTGGATAACTGGAAACGTAGGAAAGTGAACTTGAAATCCGGTAAGATAAATCAGAATCTATACTTGGGATCTTTTTTTTCCATGTACTTTTTTTAGGCAAGGCCGATGATCTTTTATCAATACAATCATAACCATTTCTGTTTAAAAAAAATAAAAAAAATTAGCGATTAGATTAGTGTTTGATTAATCAAAAATTAATTAAAAACAATTAAAAAATTATAAAACACATTAAAAACATATTTTAAAATAAAACATATAATAAATAATTTAAAATACAAAACAAATAACATAAAACATATAAAGTAAAAAATAAAACAAATAAAATAAAAAGTAATTTAAATAAAACATACCAAAAAACAAAAATTAAAAAATAAAACAAAATATAAAACACAAATATTAAAATAAACGTATAACACATAACAAAATGTAATACAAACACTAAAGAAAAACAAATAATAAAATTAAAAACTAAAAAATCTATCCTAAAACACTCATGCACTCGCGTACACCTCAGGACCCCCCCTCACGTCCCATCAACACCAAGGGGGTCCGAGCAAGTGGTATTGGGAGAGACACTTGCTACCACCTGGTGAACTCGGACCCCCCTCCCAATACCACTTACCACCTCGAGGGGTCCAATAAAACCACTCTGCCCCTCCAAAACTACTCCCCCAATTTCATAAAACCGTTTTTCTTTTTTCCGTTTCAACACATCGTCTTCCAAGATGGATTCCGGGCAAATGGAAACGAATTTTCAAAATCCAAGAGATTTTTTTGTTAATAATGGGTTGAAGAACAAAAACCTCTCCCAAAATTTACATAGGTTCCATCCATTGGTTGAATAGAGGCCATCTTTGAGCCCCTTTTTTCAGTTTTTCATTTTTTCCTATTTCAGTCCTGATTTTGCAAGAGCTGTTTCGGAAAATTGAAGATGAATTTGGAAAAACCGAAAGAGGTTTTATTCCAAAAAATGCTCATATAAAATAAAATATTTCAGTTTATAAACATGTGTCACTGTTGAGGAGAAACAAATGTCTGAGTTGACCCATTGTTTCAGTGGTTCGGCCCGTCTTTCATGGCGGACAGTTCAGGATTTTCAAGGATTCCTTTCTATTTTTGGACGAGGTGGTTTAATTCGAATTACTAAGATTGAGAGGTGATATTTACTATATATTCACGTAATTTTAATGAAAAAGGGTTGATCAATTTAGACTGGAAGGGAAGGATGGGATGGTAATATCACCATCAATTGTAAAGATGTTCAACAGACTGTAGGTGATTTTTTTTGGATGAATACAAAGACGTGATTGTCTCTAGATTCTTATGTCATGAGAATGTGGTGAACTGCTTTCTTGATGTAACTTGTTACTCTCTTGTTTCACATGTTTTTTCTTTCTATATTGTTTATGAGAAGATGATGTGCGGGACTTGTTCTTAACACCCTGTACTCGCTCGAAAGAATATTTATGTTTTCTTCCAAGTTTGAATGTAGAATTCAGATAAGCTCTGCTCTGCATTTGAAATGGCCCCTGATATTTTCCTCTTTCCATCTCACAAATTTTAAGGATCCACAGATGTGACTGTTGTGAAATCCCCCAAAAAATAAATTATTTTTAAGTTGGAAATTTCTTAGGAAATTAATTTCCGTTTTTGGCAAATTTGAAATTGGAAACTTTTTTCCATTTATGGAAATATTGAATTTCGAATTTGGTTAATTGTAATTAACGATTATGACTGTTGGGAAGAGATATTAATTGACCTAAATAACTACTTGATTATGACGCTTTTATGAAACAAAATATTTTATAATTATTGTTGGAGAACAAATGGAACAACCATGTTGAAATCAGTTGACCATGACTCCATGAGTGGGGAACATGTTGCAACTACCTCAGGGATGACTGTTACAAGTGGAAAATCTAGAATGTGGCCATGGGCAGCCCCTGAAAATCAGAGATTTGGAAAGCTGCGAAAATTCCCAAGAGGGAAAAAGACCTAGGCACTTTTGCTTTTGGATATATAGCATATGTGAGGAGGCAGGACGTTGCATAGCATGCTGGAGAAAATTACTGATTTATTGTTGTTATGAACACTACTTGCTAAGTGTGAGGAAAGCATAAGACTGTTGAAATTGAAAGGCATTTTCTAAGAAGGAGTTCTGAGTTATCCCTCATGGATTCATGGTCGGGATAGGGGGTGAACATGACAAGTGATTTGGCTGCCATGTTCTAAGGTTGGGAGGAACATGGTTGTTACCTTTGTCTTTCAGTGAACTGGTTCAGATATGTTATTCTATCCCTTCTATGGATGAATTTTATATAGTTAAATATCTTATAGAATGCATTTGTTAATTCTGAATCGAAGTAATACTATGGACCAAATATCGAATTGAATGCCATTGAACTAAAGAACTGATAGAATGCCTCTAAAGTAGTTTTGAATGGATTATCTCTGTTGTGTGTTATTGTTGAGTGAATTTTAATTTTTGTGTCATACTAGTTGAAATAATTGCTTGGTCAAGCTTTTGGAAGTATGGTTCTGTGAGTTAGATTACTGTTGTAATGCGATAAACTATAGGTGAAAAACCTCTCAAATAAATTGTAATCACAGCTTAATAATTATCTATGTACACAATGTAAATGAAACTGAATAATGTATCCATGTATACATAGGCGTATGCTTACATTCCTGTAAGTAAATTTATATACAGAAAAACATAGTAATTAATTGAGATTTTTCTTTCATGTACATGCTAAATCGAAACAAGGAGAAACTCTATATATGTATGGAATCGAAAGAAAATATACATGTGTATCCTGCTGAAGGAAAATATAGAGTCACAGTATTCACAAAATATCGAGGTAAGATAAGACAACATTGAAGGCTCATATAATGTAATAGATACCTATATGATACGAATATATATATATATATATATATATATATATATATATATATATATATATATATACGTATATGTTTGTACAACAATTTTATATTCTAGTTTCATTTCACTTGAGATTCGATTTCCAAAAGAAAATGTAGACCTTCCAAAATATATAAGTTCAATCCCATAGAGTGTGTGACTGTAAGTTCGGACTGTAAAGAAAATAGATACCAAAATGCAACATAAGACGACAATCTAACTATGCCTTAGTAGAATCTTTTCTAGAATACATAATGATAGAAAAAATGAATATCATGAAAATCCGAGATGAGAAATGAGATCCAAGGAAGTATCAAGACAAAATAATATGTTCAAGAAGATGTGGTGACATTTGTTACAAAAGTCTTTCCTTTTATAAACAATATAGGTATAGTCTACTTTAAGCAATTTAAGTATAGGAAGGGGCCAGGATGGCGTTAAGATTCGAATAAAATCATTAAAACAATCATTGTACTATTTCAAATAGATAGGAGGAAAGGCCCTGTAGCTTTGCTTCAAAGGATTTATTACATATATCAACCAGACAAGAAAATGAAGAGGACATCCAAGCCTTATATGGTTATCGTGCATTAAATCTAACAATGGCATACATTACCGCAATTTGGAAATTTCTCTTTATCCAGCCACTACAGGAAGTCGAGTGAATCTATACTTAATATCATTAAATCTATGTTGAAAACCGTGGGCTTCACTATTTGAGCTCCTGAAAAGTTTACAAAGGGAACTCGAATACCTTTCGCACGGGGAGTGTCCGAAATTCAGACTGTTCCGTTACGCCAACCTAAAAAAGAAAACAAGGGAAATTCCATTAGTTCCTATCTAATAGAAATACGAATTCCTAAAAGAGATCTAGAATTTGATTTCCAACGTAATCTAGTTAAATAGAATGCAGTTATAGGTTATACTTAACTCAGGCCTGGAGAGCAAGCCAAACCTCCTTTGCGCATGGTTGAAGATGCCATCCATGATCACGAAAGGGTGGACGAGGCAATGTCCACCTGAAGGGTACCCTCATAGAAAAGGGGCCCCTCATTAGTGTTGTTACCAACCACATAATCATTGGTTTATGAAATGAAATCAACAACACTGATAGTTAAAAAATAAATTTTGTAAAAGATACTATGCGATTAGGCCAAGGGAACAATGTCAAACAATTACACATAGAACAAGAGATACACTAAAAGATTGAGTTTAAACACTTTCTGAACCAATTATGTCTATTACAAAAGCCAATTAGAAATCAACGATAAGTGCAGAGTTAATCTACTATTAAATTTAAATGGAGTAACTTACACACAGACCTCGTAATGACATAGGTAAACCTAATTTTTACAAGAAGCTCCACAAACTCAAACGTCTATGCCATGAGTATTTTGGGGTAGTGGATTTTTCGAAAACATGGAGAATTACATTTCCTTTAACATACTAGACAAGAAGGAAATAACCTTAAGGATACATTATCTGCACGAGTAACAATTAAAGATTTATTGCCGACTACAGAAGGAAGGATTCATTCTCTATAAAGAATAATAAAGAACTTGCAACATGTTTTTCTATACTCAGTGAAAATAAATTAACGCTAGACTAAGACTACGCGTAACCTCTCGAAAAGTTTCATATCAAACCTCTACATATATCAGCAGAGAGAACATAAGAAATAACGACAATTGGGACATGAAACCCTATGATTGAATTTACCCATAAAATGTTGCAGGTGTAAATTCCCTAAGTCAAGACAAGGGATTGGTATGCCAAGACTTCAAAATAATTTAGAAAATAAATCTACAGTAAGCATCTACTTATTCAGAAATGGGAAGAAATCCAGGAAAGTTACAAAGAATAACGATAATGGGAGATTTAAGTATAAACAAGATTGACACGAGGGTTCTCCCACTGTAATAAAGAACCAAACCTCATTTAATAACCATAACATAGTGTTAATGAAAGCTTACCAAGGAGGGTGAATGTCGATGTCGTTCCACCAGGTAACGTTTTCCCCAAATTGATAGCTTGCTTCTATGAGAAAATAATAATCAGAGCCTCCCGAAAGACTCCACGATGAAAACAACAAACACATTAAAACCCTAAGAGGAACCTTAACTACTCAGTTTAAATGTTTAAGGTACGAAGGGCGGTCTAGCTAGGTGACGAGGATAGAGTTGGCGTGACTGGAATGGACGAAGATTCAAGTGAGAGAATCGTAACTTGCACACACAAGACTGTCATTAAACAATAGATGCAGAGTCTTAAATCCCTTTTGACAATAGACCACTCTTTCACATCAAGAAATTCATGAAGTAAATGAATCCCTTCGTGACTCGACGAGTTGGAAATCATACACTTCAACTGCATTGTTACAATTAGCTTATCATTTGAGAGAAGGTTCGTTGGAACATTGTTTAGTTAAGTCAAAGTTAATATAAGACCCCGTTACTCAAAATATGCTAAGTAAAGGGATTGTAGTATCACTAATCATGGATAATTCGTAAAGGAACCCATATATGATTGGGACTATCTATATTGATGCTAAGCGCATATCAATAAACCCCTTCTTTTCAAATGTGGGGTATGTATCCATCCCCATGACTATATATATATATATATATATATATATATATATGGTAAGTAAATATTCGCTTTCAAAGGACAAATTAAATAGTATTGCGTGAAAAACATAGGAATCTCTTGTTTAAAGAGAGACTAGGGCTATAAGTCCTAAGTCTCATCTACTGTATAGATATGTATATATACAGGTGAGTAAGTTGGAGACTAAAGGGGAATTACAAGAACCCTTGGTGAATTAGCCGTATAAGTTTCTATCTAAAGTAATATAAACAGGTATGGAAATGGCATCATGTGGTAGGATGAACTTAAGTTACGTCACAAAAAATTATAACAGGAATGAAGATTTCTTCCCTTTATCAACAAACATATAAAATGAAATTGGTGATTAATGCCTCATAGATTTTTTTTTTTTATGGAAAATTTGAGGTACATTACATATGGTATCAGAGAAAATTTTACAACACTTGGATCTTGAACATGGATAAATTAATTACTTAGCACATATTTGTGTTTATGTAAAAATTAACAAAAAGATATTGTTACAAACAAAAAACCCTTTTTCTATTTTGTGTTAATTATGGCAGCCCAGGATGATGCATAAATCACACTTGAGGGGAATCTTGAACAAAGACCTCTTGAATATCCAAGACAGAATAATGATGGAAGCTCACCCACTAAATTTCTAGAAACGATGAGGAATCTCATCGTTGAGCTGCAAGTTTTCAAAGTAGACAATGAGAAACTGAAGAAGGCACAAAAGGAGAAACATGAAATAAATGAAGTCATGTTGCATAGTATAGTAACAAATAAAATCCCAAAGGACGAGAACCATGAAGAGGAGGTCAGTAAAAGGGCCTCCAAGAATTCTGGTCCTGAAGCAAAAAAAGGGGACAATTCATCTGAAGATACAGCTTCAGCTGAAGATAAAACAAAACCTAACAGAAAAAGAAAACAGGTAGATCACCTATAGGGAGAATTTAATAAAATCAAACCCTCTACCTCTGATGGGGAATCCAGAACAAGGGAGGAAGCTGAAGCATCGTTATTAGACATTAAGAAGTATTTCCATATCTACAACTATTCCAACAATATGAAGGTCAGAATGGCTATCTATAACTTGAAAGGAAGAGCGAACATTTGGTGGCAAGACTTGAAATTGGCCAAGGGCCTAAAAGAGAAACATATGGAATGGTCAGACTTTAATAAATAATTCAAGAAACAATACCTATCAGAAAGTTACTATAAAAGAAAAACCAAATAATTTATGAGCTACAACTTGGTCAAATGGCTATGGAGGATCCGATAAACAAATTCCTAGAATTACTAAGGTTCGTACCTTATATCCGGGAGGACAAAGTAAAAATCCAATGGTTCCTAAGCTATTTACCACAGTCTTACAAGGAAAGAATCAGGTTTGATAACCCCAAGTCCTTGAAAGAAGTATTCAGGAAATGTCGAATGTGTTATGACCAATACAAACAACGAACAAAGTTTCCCAAAGCTTGGAAGGATAAGAAACTAGACCGAATGAACCAACGAAAGAAGGGATACCAGCTAGCTCCTTACTAGAGCGTAGCAAAAATATTTCCAAGGAAATATTTTCACTCCAACAATCCAAATACGCAAGGTGATGGTAAACCGGTAAATCTGGGAACAAATAAGTTTGGGGATGGCCCCCACAAACCATTAAAGTGATGGGAATGTGGAGAACCTCATCTAAGGAGGAATTGTACACATTTAAATTTAGTATCTAGAACTGTTGTTCACAATTTGGAGGAAGCCTCGATGGTGGGAGATGTGGGCAGAAGCTTGCATTAGATAAATGCATCTGTGGATGGCTGACAAGCTGACCACCAATCCTTTGTGCTGGAAATTAAAGGTAAAATCAATAACACTCAAATTTCTGTTTTAATTGATCTTGGAGCTACATTAAGTTATATCACTCCTGGTATAGTTGAGTCAAATAAACTTAAGAAAATGATACATGCAAAATTGTGGCTGATACTACTAGCAACAAGAACTAAAAGGAAAGTGGTTGACTTTATTTTTTATTATGAGTTCAGTTTAGGTGCTCAAAACATAAGGACAAATATGAACATTCTACCACTAGGATATTATGATGTAATTATCAGAATGGATTGGTTAGAAATGAATAAATCAATACTATATTGTTATGAAAATACACTTAAGTATAAAGACGAAAATGACACCGCTAGGACAGTTCAAGGTATACAAAAACCAGTATCATTTAGACAAATTTTAGTAATGCAATTCAAGAAATGCATGAGAAAGGGTTGTCAAGTTTGCGTCATCCAAGTAACAAACCTGTTAGAAAAAGAAGATAAACCCAACATGGAGGACTTTGTTAGTCTATGTGATTTCAGAGACGTGTTTGTTGATGAAATACCTGAATTACCCCCTAGAAGGGATATATACTTTTCTATCGACCTACTACCTGGTTCAACCCCTATCTCTAAAGAACCTTACCAAATGAGTTTGATTGAATTTACAGAACTAAAAATTCAACTACAAGAATTATTGGAAAAAGAATATATTAGATTGAGTGTTTCACCATGGGGAGAACCAATCCTCTTTGTGAAAAAGAAAGACAGACACTCTAACACTATGTATCAATTATAGAAAATTAAACAAAATGACTATTAAGAACAATTACCCCTTACCTAGGATAAATGATTTTTTCTATCAAGTAGGTGGGGCATAGATCTTTTCAAAGTTGGATTTACGATCTCGTTATCACCAAGTTAGGATAAAAGATGAGGACATAAGAAAAACAACTTTTCGATCAAGATATGGACATCAGGAATTTGTAGTTATTCCTTTTGGACTCACTAACGTGCTAGCTACGTTTATTTGTTTAATGAACAATATTTTCAGTCAGTACTTGGACAACTTCGTATTGGTATTTATTGACGATATTCTAGTCTATTCTAAAATAGAAGAAGAACACGAAGAACACTTAAGAATAGTTCTACAAACTTTGAGGAAGCACAAACTGTATGCTAAACTCGATAAGTGTGATTTTTATCAAAAGAAAATACAGTACCTAGGACATGTAATATCTGCAAAAGGCACTGCATTTGACCCTAAGAAAATAAGAGCCATCATGGAATGGCATGT
Source organism: Picea engelmannii (assembly GCA_009831015.1). Classification (NCBI taxonomy): domain Eukaryota; kingdom Viridiplantae; phylum Streptophyta; class Pinopsida; order Pinales; family Pinaceae; genus Picea; species Picea engelmannii. Next base: position 289,797 of record ML778084.1, on the reverse strand, counting down.
ACCTAAGGATGTAGCGGATATCTAGTCATTGATGGAAATCACTGGATATTACCGCAGATTTATAGAAGGATTTTCCAAAATCACTTACCCTATCACATTGTTACAAAAGAAGGGGACCAAGTTCAACTGGTCATAGAAGTGTCAAGACAGTTTTAATAAGTTAAAGGAATTGTTAACAACCACGCCCATTTTAAAGGTAGCATATCCGGACAAAGACTTCACCGTCTGTGTAGATGTAAGTAAAGAAGGACTAGGTGGTGTCCTAACCCAAGAAGGGCATGTTATTTTCTATGAGTCCTGAAAACTAAAGGAACATGAGCGAAACTATGTCACTCATGAATTAGAATTGGTAGTTGTAATACATGCCTTAAATATGTGGCGACACTACATAATGGGAAAAAAAATTACGTTATTGACTGACAACAACGGTGTGAAATTTATGTGTAGGCAACCAGACCTTAATGGAAGGAAAGAAAGGTGGCTATCCTTCTTGAGCGAATTCAACTTTGAGGTAAGACATATCAAGGGTAAGGAAAATAAAGTAGTTGATGCTTTAAGCAGAAGAGTTCACAGGTTATTTGAAATAAATGTTAGAAGGGGAAAAAGCGATCTTGAACAGAGGATAAAGACTATAGGTAATAATGACAGGAAGTACACTTAAACAATGGAAGAATTACAGGACACTACATGGAATTCAGACAAATCAGGTCTAAGTATTGATAGAAATGGTCTACTACGATTTAAAAACAGACTATACATACCAAATTCAACAGAATTAAAATTAATATTTTTGGATGAAGTTCATAAGAAACCATATTCTGGTCATCCAGGATACCAGAAAATGATAACAAAACTTAGAAAATTATTTCATTGGCCTAGTATGAAGTGTGAAACATCAGAATACTTAGCCAAGTGTCAAGATTGTCAACATGTAAAAGCCGAACACTAGCATCCAACCGGCCTATTACAACCCTTACCAGTGCCAAAATGGAAATGGGAGACTATATCGCTTGACTTTATTATAGGTTTTCCTAAAACTCAGAAACAAAATGATTCTATTATGGTGGTAATCGATAAAATTAGTAAGTCTGCACACTTTATTCCTATAAAGTCTACTTTAAAATCTATTAACATCACTGAAATAATCATGAAAGAAATTTTTAGACTCCATGGTATTCCTAAAATGGTGATTTCGGATAGAGACGTAAAATTTACATCTTCTTTTTGGAAATAATTGTTTGTAGGGCCAAATACCAATTTGAATTTCAACATGAGTTGTCATGCACAAACAGATGGATAAACTGAACGAACAAACCAAATTGTAGAGGATATGCTCCGCATTTACATAATTTGCACTTGGTATAATTTGCATATAACAAACGAAAGACTACCTACACTTGGTATAATTTGCATATAAAAATGGGTACCAAACTTCGGCTAAATTGAGCCCCTTCGAGGTATTGTACAAAAAAAAGTGTACAAATCCAATTAGTTGGGATAACCCGGTTGACAGACTCATGGTTGGACCAGAGATGCTCCAAGAAATGGAGAGTATAGTAAGAAAGGTACAATTGAACTTAAAAGAGGCACAAGACAGACATAAAAGTTATGCGGACCAAAAAAGAAGACACTTGGAGTTTCAAGTGAGAGACCATGTTTACTTAAAATTCAATGCCCAGAAGAGTTCACTAAAGCTAGGCAACTGTGCCAATTTTCCACCCAGGTTTTGTGGGCTATTTGAGATACTAGCTCGAATTGGACCCATAGCATACCAACTTGCACTTCCAACCAATCTAAAAATTCATAATGTATTTCATGTTTTTTTATTAAAGAACTATGTTCATGACCCTACTCATATGATCAATTGGAACTTGGTGCAAGTGGAACCAGAAGGCGAGTTCCACACAAAACCTCTGCACATTATGGACCAGAGAGAAATAGAACTTTAGAACGGAGTCGTCGCTCAGGTAAAGGTGAAATGGAAGCACTTTAGCCCTGAGGAGGCCACTTGGGAGTTGGAGGGAGATTTGCAGAAATCTAATCCAAATCTATTACAAGAAAGGAATGAGCATTGAGGACAATGTTTTATTGAAGGGGGAAGGGATGTGACATCCCCCCAAAAATAAATTATTTTTAAGCTGGAAATTTCTTAGGAAATTAATTTCAGTTTTTGGCAAATTTGAAATTGGAAATTTTTGTCCATTTATGGAAATTTTGAATTTTGAATTTGGTTAATTGTAATTAATGATTATGACTATTGGGCAGAGATCTGATTTGACCTAACTAACTACTTGATTATGACACTTGTATGAAACAAAATATTTTATAATTATTGTTGGAGGACAAATGGAAGAGCCATGTTGAAATCAGTTGACCATGACTCCATGAGTGGGGAACATGTTGGAACTACCTTAGGGATGATTGTTACAAGTGGAAAATGCAGAATTTGGCCATGGGAAGCCCCTGAAAATCAGGGATTTGGAAAGCTGCGAAAATTCCCAAGAGGGAAAAAGACCTAGTCACTTTTTCTTTTGGATATATAACATATGTGACGAGGCAGGACACTGCCTAGTATGCTGGGGAAAATTATTGATTTATTGTTGTTATGAACACTACTTGTTGAGTGTGAGGCAAGGAGAACACTGCTGAAAATGAAAGGCATTTGCTGAGGAGGAGTTCTGAGTTATCCCTCATCGATTCATGGTCAGGCTAGGGGGTGAAGAGGACAAGTGAATTGGCTTCCCTATTCTAAAGTTGGGAGGAACGTGGTTGTTCCCTTTGTCTTTCAACGAACTAGTTTGGATATGTTATTCTATCCCTTCTCTAGATGAATGTTATATAGTTAAATATCTGATAGAATGCATCTGTTAATTCTGAATGCCATTGAATTTAAGAACTAACATAATTCCTCTAAACTAGTTCTAAATGGATTATCTCTATTGTGTCTTATTGCTGAGTGAATGCTAATTTCCATGTGATACTAGTTGAAATAATTGCATGGTCAAGCTTCTAGAAGTATGGTTCTGTGAGTTAGATTACTACTATAATGAGATAAATTGTAGGTGAAAAACCTGTAAACTAAATTGTAATCACATCTTAAGAATTATCTATGTACACAATGTAAATGAAACTGAATAATATATTCATGTATACACATGCGTATGCTTACATTCTTGTAAGTAAATTTATATACAAAAAAACATAGTAATTAATTGAGATTTTTCTTTCATGTACATGCTAAATCGAAACAAGGAGAAACTCTATATATGTACGGAGTAGAAAGAAAATATACATTCGTATCCTGCTAAAGTAAAATACAGAGTCGCAGTATTCACAAAATATCGAGGTACGGTAAGACAACATTGAAGGCTCATATAGCGTAATAGATACCTATATATATATATATATATATATATATATATATATGTACAATAATTTTATATTCTAGTTTCCTTTCACTTGAGATTCAATTTCCAAAAGAAAATGTAGACCTTCCCAAATATATAAGTTCAATCCCATATAGTGTGTGACTATAAGTTTAGACTGTATAGAAAATAGATACCGAAATGCAACACAAGATGACAGTCTAACTATGCCTTAGTAGAATCTTTTCTAGAATACATAATGACAGAAAAAAATGAATAGCATGCAAATCCGAGATGAGAAATGAGATTCAAGGAAGTATCAAGACAATATAATACATTCAAACAAACATGGTGACATTCATTACAAAAGTATTTCCTTTCTTGAATAGTATCAGTATAGTCTACTTTAAACAATTTAAGTATAGGAAGGGGCGAGGATGGCGTTAAGATTCCAATAAAATCATTAAAATAGTCATTGTATTATTTTAAATAGACAGGAGGAAAGGCCCTATAGATCCGCTTCAAAGGATTTATAGCATATATCAACCAGACCAGAAAATGAAGAGGACATCCAAGCCTTATATGGTTACTGTGCATTAAATCTAACAATGGAATACATTACCACAATTTGGGAATTTCTCTTTATCCAACCACTACAGGAAGTCGAGAAAATATATACTTAATATCATTAAATCTAGGTTGAAAACCATGGCCTTCACAGTTTGAAATCCAGAAGAGTTTACAAAGGGAACTCGAATACCTTTCATGTGGGGAGTGTCTAGAATTTAGACTGTTCTGTTACACCAACCTAAAAATTAAAACAAGAGAAATTCCATTAGTTCCTATCTAATAGAAATAATAATTCGTAGTAGAGATCTAAAATTTGATTACCAACATAATCTATTTAAATAACATGCAGTTATAGGTTATACTTAACTCAGGCCTTTAGATCAAGTCGACCCTCCTCTACGCATGCTTTAAGACACCGTCCACGATCACGGAAGGGGTGGAAGAGGCAAGGTCCACTTGACGGGTACCCTCACAACAAATGGGTCGATCATTAGTGTTGGACCAATCACATAATCATTGGTTTATGAAATGAAATCAATAGTGTCGATAGTTAACAAATATATTTTGTAAAGCATATTGTGCGGTTAGGCCGAGGGAACAATGTCAAACAATTACACACAGAACAAGAGCTACACGAAAAGATTGAGTTTAAACACTTTCTGAACCGATTATGTATATTACAGAGACCAATTACAAATCAACGATAAGTGCATAGTTAATATACTATTAAATTCAAATAGAGTTACTTACACATAGACCTCGTAATGACATAGGAAAACCTAATTATTACAAGAATCTCCACAAAATCAAACACCTATGCCGTGACTATTCTGGGGTAGTGGAGTTTTTGAAAACACAAAGAATTACATTTCCTTTAACATACCAGTCAAGAAGACAATAACCTTAAGGGGACATTATCTGCACGACTAATAGTTAAGGATTTATTGACAACCACAGAAGGAAGGATTCATTCTCTATAAATAAGAATAAAGAACTTGCAACATGTTTTTCTATACTCGGTGAAAAGAAATTAATCCCAGAATAAGACTACACATAACCTCCCGAAAAGTTTAATATCAAACCTCTACATATATCAGCAGAGAGAACATAAGAAATAACGACAATCGAGACATGAAACCCTAGGATTGAATTTACTCATAAAACTTTGTAGGTGTAAATTCCCGAATTCAAGACAAGGGATTGGTATGCGGAGACTTATCAAGAAGTTAGAAAATAAATCTATAGTAAGCATCTACTTATTCAGAAATGGGAAGCAGTCCAGGAAAGTTACAAAGAATAACGATAATGAGATATTTAAGTAAAAACAAGTAAGATTGACATGAGGGTTATCCCACTGTAATAAAGAACCAAACCTTGTTTAATAACCATAACACAGTGTTAACAAAATCTTACTAGGGAGGGAAACTGGCGATGTCGTTCCACCAGGTAATGTTTTCCCCAAATCGATAACCTGCTTCTGTGAGAAAATAATACTCAGAGCCTCCCGAAAGACTCCATAATGAAAACAACAAACACATTAAAACCCTAAGAGGAACCTTAACTAATCAGTGTAAATGGTGAAGGTATGAAGGGAGGTATAGCCAGGTGATGAGGACAGAGTTGGTGTGACTGGAATGGATGAACAACCAGATTAGAGCATCACGACTCGCACACACATGACTGTCATTAAACAATAGATGTCGAGTCTTAACTCCCTTGTGACATTATACCACTCTTTCACATCAAGAAATTCACAAAGTAAATGAATCCCTCCATGAATCGATGAGTTGGAACTTGTACACTTCAACTGCATTGTTATAGTTAGCTTATCGTTCGAGAGAAGGTTCGTTGGAACATCGTTTATTTAAGTCAAAGTTAAAACAATATATCATTACTCAAACTCTTCTAAGTCAAGGAATTGGAATATCACTAATCATGGATAATTCATAAAGGAACCCATCTATGATTGGGACTATGTATATTGATGCTAAGCGCATATCCCTAAACACCTATTTTTCAACTGTGGGGTATAGATCTGTCCCCGTGACTATATATATATGGTAAGTAAATATTCGTTTTCAAAGGAAAAATTAAATAGTATTGCGCAAAACATAGGAATCTATTGTTTAAAGAGAGACTAGGGTTATAAGTCCTAAGTCTGATCTACTGTATAGATTTGTATGTATATAGGTGAGTAAGTTGGAGACTAAAGGGGAATTATTAGAACCCTTGGTGAATTAGGCATATAAGTTTCTATCTAAACTAAGATAGATAGGTATGGAAATGGAATCATGTGGTAGGATGAACTTAAGTTATGTCACAGAAAATTATAATAGGAATGAATATTTCTTCCCTTTATCGACAAACATATAAAATGAAATTGGAGATTAATGCCTCATAGATTTTTTTATTTTTTTTTTATGGAAAATTTGATGTACATTACAACTATCTTACCCAGTCACATATGTATATGTTATTCATTCATTTAATTATCTGTGACCTTTTGACTCCATTTATCTCAATGGTCCTCTTTTGCATTCTCAACCAAAAAATCTAACAACAAATCTTCTATCCTCATAACTAGCCTAATATCTCATCTCAACAAAGTTAAATCATACAGAGATATCCCTATATAAGTATTCGAGGGATAGATCCTTGACTCCAAGTGGTTTTGTGGTTACCCCTGTCGATTTTATCCTCAGCTTGGGAAATTACAAGATGATAACATAATGGCGACCATACTGGGGATTTTATCCAGTAGTGCACTTCAAGTTCTAGATCTGATCACTGATGGTGGACAGTGACCAAACACGAGAAGGATGAAATATTTTACCTGGTGACTCCAATCAACTCCAGATCAGTTCCAATTCAAAGACTCCACTGGAGGAAGAACCTAAAAGATGACAAAGCAATGTAGAAATATCAGGTATTCGAGTTCAAATTGCATTCAAGAAATTGTTGGATTTGTCTGTAATTATATTCTCTCCTATTATAATCCTGGTCAAGAGTTTATTGCTGAAATTCATAATGATCAATTTCAAGTTGAATAACCTCAAAGGATTCATCCTCTATGTATATCTCTGGTACACACTCCAATATATGTAGATTTCCAATTGAGACACAAATCTCATACTTTATCTCCTACCTCTATTGAAATTATAGTTAGATATAAGCCCCTTGCTTTGCCTCTTATACCTGAAAAAATCCCAGATAGATACAAGCCCCTAGATTTGCCTCCTATTCTCCATGATCGCCCTATCAATTATAGCAATAATTTGCCCAGGTTTGATGGAGAAAATGTGAAGATCACTGCTAAAAATCATATTCAAAGTCTTGAGGATTTTCTTGATCTATTTGAGGTGGAACAAGATGATGTATGTATCAGTATGTTTTCCCTATCATTGAAAGGTAAAGTAAAAAATTGGTTTAAGAATCTTTGAGCTACAAGCATTATCAATTTCCATCAATTTGTAAAAAAATTCTTAGATTGATGGGTGATCATGAGAAATGTCTTTCTCATCCTAGAAAAATATGACCATTTGAAGAGACATCCAGGGGAGACAGTACATCAGTTTTCAACAAGGTTCAATAAGGTGTATCGTTCAATACCTACTGATATAAGGCCACCCCCTGGATCAACTCACTTGCATTTCCCATATTCCTTCGATCCTGAGATGGCATTCCAATTAAGAGAAAGGAACACTACAACCCTTGAAGAAATGAAAAAGATTGCAATTGATGTGGAATCTAACCTGCTGAACATAAATGCAAAGTTAAAAGAATTGATGAAAGACAAATAGAAAAGGAACATTTGATATCTTCAGAAATGAAATTAGATATTCTGACCAACACAGTCAATGAACTGATGCATAATATTAGCAGGAAAGAATAACTTATTGTTCAAATACCTCATGTTTCATTAGTTCTAGAAAATAAAAAGCTCATTGATCTCATACCGTTTACATCTCATCCTTGGCATCCTAAAACAAAGGATTATTTCATGTACTCGATTCATAATATGGTTAAAGATGAAGTTCAAAATCAGCTTGTAGAGGAGAAATTAACTGATGTGATGTATATGTTTGATGAAATTCCTTACATAGACAATTCACCCAAGTATGATGAGGATATAGTTGAAATTGATGTTGATTGTTCAAAGTAGTCAGTAGCCCATGGTTCGGAGGAAGAGCTTCAGTTACAGCTAAAGGATGAAAATAAACAGTTGTCTATTAATCATGACAACAAGGAGGACAGTGCATAAAGTTTTCAAGTAAGTGCAAAATCCTTCCCCTTGTATTTTGCCTCATTTCTGAGAGAAAATTATAAGCAAATTGTTAGCAATAGGAATGGATGACTCTCTTACCAATCAGATGAGGAAATCGTGGATGATAAATAACTTGTTTTAGATCCAGAGGTACAACCCATGAGTCATATTGAATGTCAAATCTCAGATGCAAGATCAGAGGATAAACCATATGATGGCCTGATCCTTTTTGATTCTATACCATTATGCCCAAATTCATTTCAGATTTTGAAAGGAAATTTTGGTCATATTTCAAATGATGAATACAGGAAAGATTATAATTTTTCACTAGAACCAATGCAACAACTTCCTCATTTTCTACAAGATCCAATAGTAGAGGTATGGCTTGACATATGCATACATAGTCCTGTTTCATTTTCTAGTCATGGGATGAATTTTTTTTATGATTTTGATATGATGAGGCAATCAAATTCATCATTGTGTTCAACAGAAGTATCATTTCAAATCCCATCAAAAAAGTTGCAGCCATGTAAGGAAGTGCATGAGGATGTAAATATCATAACTACAACATCAAGTCATGAAGTTGAGTTGGTTAAATTTGAACATCAAGAGATAGGTCATGTTTATAATGATCCTATAGCTATCTATATGGAGGAGCTATTCTTTTCAGAATACCAATTGATTCCCAAAGTTTCTAGAATATTCCATGGTCCCAGAACTTTGTGTTGTGAAGATCAGGCTGGAAAGCAGTTCATGATGCCCATGCAAGTTCTATTTACGATATTGATTGAAAACATTGAAAGATAAAAGTTGTTAGAGTAGTTGCTTGACTAGATGCACTAACATTATTGTATCATTTAGAACAACAAAATTATCAATAGATTAGGATAGGAGAGTGTGAATAAGCTCAACATTCTGAACATCTATTTTTCAGTAGTGTTCATTTTGATTTGGTTTCAGTTGAAATATCAAAACAGGTACATGTTGCAAAATAAGATTTTGGGATCAACCCACTGAATAAAACACCGGTCTGCATGTTCATAGGTAAGTGGTTCTTGACACCTCTTGAAAGATATTCTATCCCCAGGTGGAGCCTATGTTGGGGTCCTATAATCATAGGTAACCTGAATTTTTAGTTTCTTATTTGGCATTGCTCCCGTGATGAACACACCTTTCTCGGTTGATTCTATTTCCCCCTCCATCCATTTCGCCCGATCCTTTGTCACCATATTGCATCCTTTATTGAGCTCTATGCCACTCACCCCCTTAACCATTTGTCCCATTGGCTACATCTCGCCCGTGACTCATCCTTGCATAAAAAACTTAGGATAATAACTGAATAATTAGATTAATTAATAGTGTTAATATTAATTGAATTAGTGTAATCAGACTAATAAACTAGGTTAGTCTTATAATTAATTAATTAATTAATAATTAATTAATAATCAATATTTAAGTTAGTTGTTTAAAGTTAGCAATTATATTAGTGTCTGATTAATAAAAAATTAATTAATAAATAATAATAATAATAATCTATTTTTAAGTTCACAGGCAAGCCAGCACACCAAATTGGTGTATGAGACCCCATTGTTTGTGGGACAAGGAACCCCCCTACGCCCAACGATTTGACTGGTAAAGTCTACGAAGGTATACATACCCTACCCCCCTCTGGATTTGAACCTGTGACCTCTTAAGAGGAAACACTTGTTCTTAACCATTAGGACCACTCTAAAAATTATAAAACATATATTAAAATAAAACATATAATAAATAATTTAAAATACAAAACAAATAACATAAAAAATATAAAGTAAAAAATAAAACAAATAAAATAAAAAGTAATTTAAATAAAACATACCAAAAAACAAAAAATAAAAAATAAAACAAAATATAAAAGACAAATATTAAAATAAATGTATAACACATAATAGAACGTAATACAAAAACTAAAAAAAAAACAAATAATAAAATTAAAAACTAAAAAATCTATCTTAAAACACTCACGCATTCCCCGTATAGCTCAGACCACCCCACCCTCACATCCCATCAACACCAAGGGGGTCTGAGCAAGTGGTATTGGGAGGAACACTTGTCACCGCATGGTGAAATTGGATCCCCCCTCCCAATACCACTTACCACCTCAGGGGGGTCCGAGCAAACCACTATGCCCCTCCAAAACTGCTCCCCCAATTTCATAAAACCATTTTTTTTGTCGTTTCAACACTCCGTCTTCCGAGATGGATTCCGGAAAAATGGAAACGAATTTTCAAAATAAAAGAGAGGTTTTTTTTCATCATGGGATGAAGAAAAACAATTCTCCTAGAATTTACACAGGTGCCATCAGTTGGGAGAATCGAGGCCATCTTTGAGCCCCTTTTTTTCAGTTTTTCAGTTTTTCCTGTTTCAGTCCTGATGTTGCGGGAGTTGTTTCAATGAAATGAAGATGAATTTAGAAAAACCAAAAGAGGTTTGTGTCCAAAACATGATCATATACAATAACCTCTTTCATATTATACACAGGTTTCACCATTGAGGAGAAACAAATGTCTGAGTTGACCCCTTTGTTTCTACAATTCGACTAGTCTTTCATGGCAGACAGTTCATAATTTTAAGGGATTTGTTTCTATTTTTTGACAAGGTGGTTGAATTCAAATTCCTAAGATTGAGGGGTGATATTTCCTATATATTCATGTAATTTTAATGCAAAAGGGTTTATCAGTTTCGATTGGTAGGGAAGGATGGGATGGTAGTATCACCATCTATTGTGAATATGTTCAACAGACTGTAGGTGATTTGTTTTGGATGAATACAAAGATGTGATTGTATCCAGATTCTTGTGTCATGATTGTGTGGTGAATTGATTTTTGGATGTAACTTGTCACTCTCTTGTTTCACATGTTGTTTCTTTCTGTATTGTTTATGAGAAGATGATGTGCACGATTTGTTCTTATCACCCTATACTGGCTCAAAAGAATATTTATGTTTTCTTCCAAGTTTGAATTTAGAATTTAGATAAGCTCTGCTCTGCATTTAAAATGACCCCTGATAGTTTCCTCTTTCCATCTCACAAATTTTAAGGATCCACTGATGTGACTGTCTTTCCTAGTCACATATGTCTCTGTTATTCATTCATTTAATTATTTGTGACCTTCTAACTCCATTTATCCCAATGGCCCTCTTTTGTTGTCTCAACCAGAAACTATAAAAACAAATATTCTATCCTCATAACTAGCCTAATATCTCATCTCAACAAAGTTAAATCATATAGAGAGATCCCTCTCTGAGTCTTGGAGGGATATATCCTTGAATCCAAGTGGTTTTTTGGTTACCCCTGCCCATTTTCTCCTCAGCTTGGGAAATTACAGGGTGATAACAAGACCTACTGTTGTTGCTAGGAAAAACAACCTTAGCATTCCTTCCAAGTGAACACCCTCTAGACACTCTCTATTGATTAATATTGAACTCTGGAAGACCTGTAGAAATCCCCCTCAGAATTGACAACTCCATATAGTGTAGGTGTCCCAACCTCTTGTTCCATAACTCACATATAATGTCATTATCATGTACCAAATCCTAAATAGGCTTCCCCACAACCTGTATGACACAACGGACATCCACCCACCGCCATTAGAGTACATTCACAATTAAATAATTTCTTCTTATGTGCATGATAAGAATCACAGATACCATAAAGCTTCTTGATTATTTTACATTTTCCTTCTTTTTGGTATAATCATGCCACAACCCCTAGGGTTGTGCCTCTTCTTCTCATATCCACATTTTCTTCACAATAACACCACAATAGAGGTTACAAAGTCATTCCTTTGCAACATATCCACCTTCTGCAACTTGTTTTCTTATGTAACTTGCCTTCTGTTGCAACTCAATGCAACTCACCTTCTACAACAACTCACCTTCTATAGTAACAAAACTTTTACTATAGGTCAACCATCTTTTTGCTGCAACTCGACTACTAACTCATTGTTCCCATTCATGTTTTGTTGCAACTCACCTCTGCTACACCTCGCCTACTAACTCACTGCTCCCATTTTTCTTCTACTGTAACTCATTGCAACTCACTTCTGCTGCAACTCACCTTTGTTGTGACTCGCCTACACCCGTGGCTATAACACGCATCCTCCTACTACAACCTATCTCTAACAACATATCTCTATTATGAAAAATCCTTCTATTGCAACTCAATCATCCCCACCCTGCAGTGCTCATCATGTTACACACACACATTATTACAGAAAAATGCCTTGCACAATATATTTTTTCTATGATAATCCCTTGCTGCAACTCATCTATGAAAATAATCCATCTCTTGTTATTATATTCCTTTTGTGAAAAACATTTCCCATTGCATATCCTTTCTATTCACCTATTTTTCACTCATATAGAATCCTCAACACTCGTAGAACTAGAGCATTATTGACGGGCATATGTGACACACCGTCAACTAGAAGGGAAGATTTGGTCCGGGGTTGTTCATTTAACCCAAGTCATTTGGTATAATCTACCCTGGCAGGTTTTATGGATCCATTGGCCAACTAAGATCCTAAAACAACTAAAATATGTTGACTAACTAAAGATACAATTATAACAATCAACACTTTAATTACTAATGCTTAAATAGGAGTGTTAATGTACAATGGTTATATACAATTTACAAGGTTTGAGCAAAGCCTTGTGAAAGTAATTGTTTTAAGATAATGGATCTAAACAAGGTAAAATATAAACAAAATTATTCCAATACTCTAAATACCAAGCTAATAAACAACGAATGAATATGACTGTAAATGATATAACAAAAATAGACAAAGAAAATTAGCGTTTAAATGATGCAATCACTCTTCATTCACAAATCAACAAATTGAATAAATAATAAATTGACTAACCTCTTGTTGATCAACAATACTAAACTAAATTCATCTTTCTATATTTGTATGAGCTCCTCTTAACCTTTGTCAAGTGTAAACCTAAGACAAAGGCACACATAATACTTCCTGAAGAAACTCAAAAAAGTTTGTTATCTTTTGGAACATGTTTATGATGACATAAAGACAAAAGATTATATATCATGTGACTTTAGAATATCCGATAACTAAAAATGAAAGAAATTTCAACTCTCAGGAATGGTGTTACCATCTATCTAGCATCATATGTAAACTCAAAATACTTGAATAGGTGATCTATCACAGATATAAACTAAACCAAAAGATAATGAACAACATAAAGAAAAGCATGATATAAAATATTATGTGCAGAACTGACTAAAGCTAATTTGACACAAATAACATATCACATCAAGAAATTACATGAGAAGACAATGAAAAAACACTTCAAAGTCTACACAGGACGAAAGCCAAAGAGTAAACTACTTTCTCATATAGTTTCAAAAAAATATGTTCATCATATGGTCCAGGAAGACTTTTTGGGATAATACTCTTAAGATTGAAAAAAATAATACATAAATGATAGCAATTAACCATGTATTGATAAAAAAGACTAAAGCTAATTTAAATCAATGCATAATCAATTACTCAAAGAATATGAAGATATTATAATGAAAATAAAACCATTTTACTCACAGGACAAAAGCCATTAAACAACCTAGAACTCCATATTATTATTTGAAAATATTGGTCCATTCTCCCAAAGATTTCAACCATCCATTACTCCATTTGAAAAGAAAAAGTTACAAAATAAATAATATACAAAAAAGAAAGGATCAAAATTCTTCTTTGAATTTCTTTGATCCCTCTGGCTTTGAACTTGGCTCTGAACTTTCTCATATATTTATACAATGAATGAACAGTTTGGGCGTCACTAAGCATTTCCGCCACCTGAAATTTTCCTCGTAAAGAGACAGAAATATCTCTCAAATCATGCATTTGTTTGGAAACTTTCTCATGTGTAAGCTAAATGGGTCCATTCTGCATATATGGTTTCAACCATTTCTTCAGAATCCTTACGGTTTGGATGAAACAATTTGCGCAAAATCGTTTGTTTGTTCTTCAATGCATTTCCAAATCTTATCTGTTGTTTCTCATAAATTATTTGCAACAATCCAATATTATTCTTGGATCAATTATATTGAACGTATTTAGATAATAAAATCAAGCCATGATCATATGCGTACCAAATAAATAGCAATAGAAACTTGTGAAACAAAAAGAAACCAAATTAATAACCAAAAAATTGTGAATAAAAATAAATCTAGAGCAATAAAATTAAAATGAATTTAAAGTAACTATAAGTTCTAAACGCCCCTGGGGGGGCATCTCAATTGGCAAGTGTCGTGAAAATGAAGTTCCATGAGGTTTCGAGTTCAACTCCCCCAACTTACCTTGTGTGTCGCGTAAGGGGTGTCGTGGGCACACCTGGAGGTTATAATGGTAGTGGTTGGATAACACAGCCACGTGTAACGCGAGCACGTGCCCAACTAGTTGTTGATTCCTCCAGACATTAAAAAAAAAAAAAAACTATAAGTTCTAAACAAATATTGTTTATATTTCCCTTTCAAATATGATCTTAAAATTCTAGAAGCTACAAGTTGATGGAGAGGAGAAAAATATTAATTTTGGGTTTTCACAAAATCAAACAAATGATAGATAATTCTTTTTTTATTTTTATTTTTCTTTTCAAATGAGATGCAAAAGAATTTAATTAATTAGACCCACCAAATGATTTTGTGAAAATGATTGCTTATGAGAAAAATACGAAAACATAATCATAATTTAAATGAATGTAAACACTTGATAAAAATTAAGGTTTTCGTTTAAATTGAGATTTCTATGTTCGTCTCTTTCTCATTCAAATTTGATCAAATGTGAAAAAATGTCATAGAAAAGATGTGTCGCAATAAAAAATCCCAAATTATGAAGCTCATCCATCAACATCAAAACTTTGTAGAAAGCAAAACGAAATGGAATTTAAATTTCATGAAATTCAAACACAACAAAAGAAAAGAAATCAAACTCAAACCAACCTTGAAACAAAGCAAACCAATACCATTCCAATCAATTCTATGGGAAACAAACAAAGAATCCAAGTAATATTTTGACGGACCCTAGATTTTGATTAAAGAAAAAGAAGGGGGTTTTTGGGGCCCAAGAAATGGCGACTTACTGGGTCAAGCAGTTATCTCTAGCTAGATAATAAAATATTTACATGTACGAGAAGAAAAAATATAATTATTTTGACAAAAAGATAGTTTTTCTTGAAACATGTATACCACATTAACAAGTCAACCTTTTAAAGTTTTAACCAGCTGCAATTGCTTTTTAAAAGATAACGTTTTTAATTATAACCCAAAAAGTAAAGACGAGTATTCCTTGATCAAACTTCGTACAAAATATATTATTTATCATAACACACTCTAAGAAAAAATTCATGATGACTAGAATATGTTATCTTATAGTTTACCTCTAATACCATAAGCATAGCCACTGCAACCAACAGACATCCATAGCCTCAACAGGGATACCTTTTAACCCATTTAACTGCTTTTATCCCATCCACTAGTTAAAGATGCATAGCTTATAAACCATTTTTTATAACTTACTTTCTTTACTTTTATATAGAATGAGTTGGAAGCCAATGTTCTGACTTGGTAATCAAAGAGTGAAAATGTCATTCACAAATATCTACAGAATTGAAAAGGTCAGCTCGTGATGAGACCTCCTTTCCCTCAATCATGTAACCGAGAGCCATTACCCTAGATTGGTGACGAGATGATTTTAATGTCATACCATAAATACCCATTATCATGATAGGTCGGCTCGTAATGAGACCTACTATATTCCAGCTAACCCCTTAAATTTCATTTGTTATATGAAAAAGGTTGTTGTAACATCCCCATCTGGTATGACTCCTACGATGTACAACCGGTAAAAGCACTCTTAAATATATATATATATATATATATATATATATATATATATATATATATATATATATATATATATATATATATATATATATATTGGTGTGTGTGTGTAGGAAGGCAATAATGACATTATACTCAACATCGAAACATGACAATGACACAACGCATGCAACTCACGCAACAACAACATAAAAGCCTAACATAAAAGCACATCAAGAACCTGGAAGCAGTGTACGACATTCAACCAACGAAATATAAGAATGACTACCCACCCATCCTACCCTACAAAGGTTAGGACCTCCAAGACACATAATCAACGCTCAAGCCCAGGTTCCCATCGATTTTGACCATTTAAGGTCTCAGGGATAGCGACTATTTTGAGGAACAAGGAGGTCTCTACATCCCACCCAACACAAGTAGACCAAGCCTACTAAGCTAAGGACAATCGTCCTAACAGACCAAAATTAATTACACAAGTAACTAGAACCCTTACAGTGAGAAAAACCAATCACATTGAACATTTACAAAACCATGTACAAACATTAATTAATATTAAACAACAACCATTAACCAAGGCTAAAATGTTGTTATCTATGGCTTAAATTGGTGTTAATTACAGATCAATTAAGCAGTCTAAATTCCATCAATCATTGAGTTACCCACCGAACTTAACATGAATTACGACTCAAATTTAGCGAGTCTGGGTTACCAATTAGGAGATATCTATAAATCCAACTAACCATAAACTTGAATAACAACATTAACATTCTTAAAATGGAATGCTACCTATAGCACTTATGAACAGTTAAACCTCAACACTAGTCTAGATATAATGACTAAACTAACCACACTAGTTGTTTATTATCATTGAGGAGGAAACTGCCACCTAATAACATTGTTGTAGCAAATCAACAAGGTAATTACATATCTATTACATAACAATTTATTACAGCAGTTAACGAGGCATTTAACGTAATGATTAACATAATCAATTAATTGAGAAATAGAAGGGTAGTTTGCATGACTATTTTCATAACAAGTATTATAGCACTAACAAGGCGATTATCATGTTAATTAACATAACAATTAATATAACAGTAGCGAGGCAATTTATATGACGGTTAACATAACGATTAATAGCGCAAAAATAAGGCAATTTACATAATTGTTAACCATTTAACTCGTTGTGGCATTTAATCAATAAGTAAGAATCTGTTGACCATTCACAGTGTTGTAGCAATTGTTCTGGCATTTAGTAAGGCAATTAATATAGCATTTAACATTGCAATTAACAATCCAATTAACTGTAGCAATGGTTCTAGTAAATTCATGGTCATTCCAGCAAGCTCAGTGAACATTCCAAAGGCAAAAATCAAGGGTAATTACAGAAATCTCTGGCAACATTCTAAAGGAAAAATCGTGGGTAATTACAGCAACCACTGACAACATTCTAAAGGAAAAATCATCAGTATTTAAATAGCAATCAAAGTTAACTTTTAAAGGCAATAATCATGGTAATTAAACAATGGTCTCAGACAGGTTTTTAATGGAAAAACGTGAGCATTTAAACAACGATCTTAGACATGTTTTGAATGGTAAAATCATGGACATTAAACAATGGTCTCAGACATGTTTTGAATGGTAAAATCGTGAGAATTAAACAATGGTCTCATACATGTTTTGAATGGCAAAACGTGAGCATTTAAACAACAATCTCAAACATGTTTTGAATGGTAAAATCGTGAGCATTAAACAATGGTCTCAGACATGTTTT
>ML778084.1:233215-247432 GCA_009831015.1 Picea engelmannii | reverse complement strand
TACATGTGAACTTTTCTCCTTCCTTCTTCACAACAACATTCTTCCTGCCATTGCATTTGAATTTCTTCTTCCCTTTGTCTCCCTGGCTGTATGTCTTCTTGAAACCCTCATGAGTATCGTTCCTTCCCCTTGCTTCCAAATGACTAGCCTGTACACAAACTTCATCTAGATTCGTGGGATTAAACATCAGTATAGTATGCCTCAAATAACTATGCAAAGCACCAATATATTTGAGCAATGTTTCCTGTGAAGACAAATCAACTCCCAAAACCAAATCTCTTCTCCTAAATTCTTGAGTAAAACTTTGTACATTCTGTCCTTTTGCTTGTCTAAAATTATTCCATTCCATGGTTTCCTTTTGTTTATAAGCCAATGGATAAAATTGTTTTTTAATTGCTATAATGAAATCATTCCAATAAAGCAAATTTTTTCCATTCTTTTTCATTTTTTCCTGTGTCTTAGATTCCCACCAAATAAGTGTTGAACCATCTAATCTTAATGAAGCTAACTGAATTTTGGTTTCATCATCTTGAATCTTTTGTATTCTAGAATAGACTTCAATTTGACGTATCCAGTTATCTAACTTTTCAGCGTTAACTTCTCCATTATAAAGTGGCAACTCAAATTTTATATCAAGCTATAATGAAGGAATTTGCAAAGGAGTTTTACCATGCCCATTGGGAAGATGTTTCGAACTGGTAGAAGAAGAAGAAGAAGAAGAAGATGATGATGGAGGAGAGGGTGGTGGAGAAGCACCATTCCCTCCATCTTTGTTTGGAGTCTTGTCACCAGCGCCTCCCTTATGCATTGAAGGGTTAGAGCCTTCACCCTGCGACATCATGTTCCATTCCATCATGACCTTCATCATATCTCTCAACAATATGATAGTTTTCCTGAAGTCTTCCTCTTCAGCCGGAACACGTTCATGGTCTTCTGCATGAGCCATACTTGGTGAATGTCTCTCTGCAACTTGCAGTGAATGAAACTGCTTCCTCCTTGTCGGATAAGAACTTGGCTCCACAAGTTGACCTTCTCCTCTTGTGAGTTTCAACCTTGTGAGCATCATAAACAAAAATTTCAAAAAATCAAGTCTTCAAAACCAGTGCTCTGATACCAACTTGATCTAAAATTGAAGAAGACTTGAAAAACTTGAAAAATTATTGCAAGTGAAATGTTATGTGTTTAAAGCAACAAGATCAATTTGCAACACATAAATTAAGGATTACTTATGTAAATTACACATAGACATCAGCATAAACATTGAACATAAACAGATATGCACAACAATTGATAAAGGAGTTCACCCCTCTTCTGGGCTACATCTCCTGGTCCAGCTTCCAATGGATCATTATTATTAATTTCTCAAAAGTGCTCAAAAACATGTCTTACAATGCTCAAACTATCAAACCGGCTGCTCCAATGGCTTCCCAGCGTCCCAAAACCCCTTTCTAGGCTCTTTCGGCACCTCAATCGGTCGAAAAATGAAGAAGTTAGGCCTCCTGGAAGTCTCCCTCTTCAATCTTGTTGTCTCTGGTTCTACAATTCGCACCCCCCTTGAATGAACCTGGCTCACACGCATTTTAAGCGTATAAACCCGGCACTGGGCGCAACCGCACCAACGGTGAAAACCGTAGGACGGTTAAGGGCATGCCAGACCCTAACCACCTCAGCACCTAGGCGTATGGCCATGTGACCTCGCGCATTGATAAAAGTGGTTAAACTGCCATAACCGTTGGAACTTCTGCGCATATTATACCATTGGTTATATAACAAAACCCACGGGTTATGTTTCAACCCCGCGCTAATACACAACGATATATATATATGTGAACACAATACAATATATAAACTATGGTTTTATACCCGCGCCATTTGTTGGGCTTTACGACATGGTCACATATCATTTCAAATAACTACGGGGCGAGGCTAAGCCCCGGGCCGACCCTCGCCCATTCATACATTGAAACGACTTTATAAAATATGCGTTGGGTTATATGTTAAGTCACATGTCATGGGCGCATTGGTCGGACGATTATATAAATATTTACATAGTGGGGGAGGTCCCGGGGTAGAACCCCGCAGACTCCCATTACATTTTATGTAACAATATAAACCAAACAAATGGGGGACATGTGGCTCCCATGGATTGGGCCACATGTCTTCATATTATTTGCCACCAACCGGACACGGGTCAACTTCCTATTCGCCATCCAACAACTAATAAAAACCTGCCACGTCACCATCATAAAATTGTACGACCTGTATGGCCCTGCCACATCAGACCGTATGGACTGTACAGACTGGTACAGTCAACATCTAACATTTTTGCCTATTTGGCTTGGCGGACAGATCATGATATCTTGTCCATACAGACTCCGTTTGAGAAAGTAAATATACCGTCGGAATCAGGAAGACGAGACGGACGCAATGACACTGTTTTTGTCGCATTCCGAGCACTTTGAAAATTGAGAAAAATTTGATCCACTGATCACCAATATAAAATGCAGATAGGAAATCAAACATTATTCCCATTGCCAGAGTACCAATACAATGCAGAAAGGAATACAAAAACGTTTTTCATCTCCCTGACACCAATATAAAATGAAAACCTGAAATCAATTTGTTTTTTTTTTTCATTGCCAGAATACTCAAAAATTTACAGACCGGAAATCAATTTGTGCTTCCAATGCTATAACCCCAATACAACGCAGACAATAGTAAGAGAATGCAAGGATCTGATGGGAAAGGTCATGGAATGATTTCCAAGGTTTCTATCAGTCAAGGCATAGAGAAAACCAACCAGGACACAAGATAATCCACACACAGAGGTCCTTGCCAGATGGTGGAATCAACAATCAGCCAAGGACAAACATCAAGTGTAGCCGACTAATAGGCTCATCCTTTTCTCATCATCCTTGCACAGAAAAGCATGGCGTTGATATCCATAGGTCTTTTAACGCTAAGATGACAACCGAAGATCAGGCTCCTGGCTGACTGCTCAAGAGAGGACTGGTGAGTTAGGGATGAAGGCTAAACAACCATGAAGGTCACAATCAACACAGCAAGGTGGTCAAGACATGTGGGAAAATGAAGGCCATGGGTCAACAACCATCGAGGTTGGCTAAGGAAAGTTTCAGTCACGAATTTGAAAAAAAAACCATCATTTTACTTTTCCATTAAATAAGTAGATCCAAGCATAAGTCCTAATACATTCTACCATACAAAAATGAAGAGAGCATACCATTTCCTGATCTCCCGCTCTGAATGACGTCCCACGCGCTCTGTGCAACTCCTGCTCGCCGACCGTCGAGACTTCACCGGTACCTCCCATCCAATGCTAGGGGTATTCTTCTTCCCCCTTAGCCCTCCAAGCCGCAAAGGGGCCACACACTCACTATCCAGAGATTTCGACTAGCTCCCAGCTCGCCTCGCAAGGCCGAGCTACCACTCCTCACTGAGATGGGTATCCCAACTCCCACAAGTTAAGTCATTCAAGTAGATATTTCTGCAGCATAATGTTATGAAAACAGAAGAAGATCCTTCACCCTTCTCCTTCCTTCATTATATAGAGTTTTGAACTTCCTTTCTTTCCTAAAATCTCATTTCATTAAAGTTTTCAAAATAAATTCCTAAAAATTCCTCTCCATAGAAGTGTCCCCCATCCCCTACATTCCTCCATAATTTAATTTCTTTAATTAATTAATTATATTTATTTCCCTCACCCACCTAGAGTTACTCCTAGAATCACTCATAGGTATCCCCAAATTCTCTTACAGGTTTTAATGACTTTCCCTATTATTAAATTGCTAGTTCAGTTTAAATTAGAAAGATCTTAAATTGTAGATACTTTTTATAAGTTTGACTTTCCTCTTTTTCCTTTATGTTCCCCTTTTTCCCTTTTTATGTTTACCTCTTTTCCTAGTTTCCTAATTTTTTTTTTTTTCCCTCTTTCCCCTTTTTAATTAGAACTCAAAAAGGAAGGTGTGGAAATTAAACCTTTTTCCCTTTTCTCATTTAATTAGTATTTTAAAATTATCAAAATAATAAAACCATTAATTCCCCTTTTTCTTTTAAATTTTATTCCAACAGATTTTTATTTTTTTATGAATAAATTAAATTTCTTATTCCCTTCGTGTTACAAGATTTAATGAAGGTCATAATTATTATTTATGTGGTTTTTATTTTTATTATTATTATTATTTTTTATTTTTATAGAGAGATAAAATTTTACCACTAGCATAGTTTAGAATTAAACCTTAAATTTTCGTACATGTCAACATTTAATTAGGGAATTTGTTTTAAAAAATTATTAACACGTTATTCATCCTAAGGCCATCTAGGTTCTTTCCTCTATCATCAACAACGTGACGTGCCCTTCAGCACGCACTAGGTGCTCCAACGTTGCCACTTGGCTTAATATGTTTCCCTTGCGTGACGTGCCCTTCAGGATGCACTACATGATCCAAGGGTGCCACTCACCTCTTGGATGAATTGGTAGACAACAATAACCCCTGGAGTCAATACTCCGCCAAGTGAACTTGTGGGAGACTAAGGGCCTCTAAGGAATAAGGCCCTCGCCTTATTGCGTGCCCTTTAGAATCATCGTGAGCGACTATCGCAGTCTGCCCTCACGACATCGTGGGTCCTCTCGAACTAGGTAAATGTTAACCTACAGTTCGAGCCACGACGAGAGTGCTAGTAGGTTGTGGTAGGGCTATTGTCCAGACCTCTCCCTCAACATCTTTGGTAGTCATGCGTGACCCCTTTACTCCACATGTGAGTCTGGTCAACAATCTATCGTCAGCCTGCATCATCAACAAATCATTTCAGAACATATCCATATCATATCATCTAATCAGATGCACTAATATCATATTGAAATAATCAAACCCCAATGGTACACTCCCTGACTTGGTCCAGAGTCCAAGGGGTTTCATCGTTGCCTCTGCATCCTTGAGGTCCAAAATCCTACACACTCAGTAAACCGAGTCAATAGCACCTATCTATGTCAATGCAATAAAACAACATGTCATCAACCCATAACGCCTCATAATAAAATTCAAAAGTTTTAATAGCATAGTAATCTGGATCACTTGTGAGCAAGTGTACTCAAAGAATAAGTTCGCTCAGTGCGCTAGAGCGGGATGTTACAGTTGCACTATGATTAATGTTAATCTCATTAGAGATTACTGAATGGATGGGGAAGAAAAATTTACTTTCTAAGAGTATAGGATGACATTAAGAGGTTTGAGATAATAACAATATAATCCTCACTCATTTGTTCCTAAAGACAGAACCGATCAAAACATAATTGCAGAAATGATATAAATATAGCAATTTTTACTTAATTTGTAATAGTCAAAAGGAAAAGTAATCAATGCAACTAGATTTTAATATGATGGTAAGACTTGGAAAGTGTTCCACCATGGGTAGGGTGATTCTCTTCTTGAAAATTACCTTGCAAAATATTTCTTCAAACACAAAACTTCAGGATGATGAAATCTCAGATGACTTACTTAAACTAGAGTACCATTTATTTTGGGATTAATAAATCCTTATCCATTAATCTTAAAATTTGATAGTCATAATAGAATCAACATTTCATCTTTTAAAACCCAAAGACAATTGATTGTCACACCACAAATATTCAGAATAAAAGAATATGAAATAAGCTAAGAAATTTAGCGTTAATCAAACAAATTTGAAAACAAAATGAAATGAAAAGTAATCTAATCTAAACAATGAAAAGAACAAAATTAAATTAGAACAAGCCTTAGCAATATGACTCACATCGTATGTGAAAATGTAATGTGAAATATTTTTGTTCTACCACAAAATAGAAGGAATTTATATCTCGTAAAAAGGATAACTATATCAATTCATAAAATATAAATTGATCAATCAAATTGATTAATTGAATTGATTGTAGGGAAACCCTTTAAATGTATTTATTTCCTTCAGATGAAGAATTAGTATCAAAATTGTCATCTGCTGCATAAAATGTTAAGCTAATAAGGCCTTCTTTATTACAGATTATGTACATGAAAAAAATAAATGATTATTTTATTAGAGTATGTTGTCATGATTTGACATTTTCAAAACAAGTTAAGTCCATTCAAGAAGTCAAGACTAAAATCAATTTAAATTTTCTATTGTTTGTCTCCTTTACAACATTACAATTTTTAAAAATTGTAGAGAAATGACCATATTAACATTGCAAAGTTAAGTCACATATATTGATAAATTATTTTAAGATACAACCTTTTAAAGGTAATGTTAAATGGAATATAATTAGAAGTTGAGATCGTTTTCATTAGTTTACTCATATTATCCTTACTTGATAGTTTTGAAATAATGATCATATTAAAATGTTCTGCAATAAAGCTAAAACGAATAATAAATTTAAAGATATGACTTGAAGGGAAATGCTTAAACATGATAAACAAGGAAATAAGTAATGAAAAAGAAAAGAAGAGAAGACTTCCCTGAATGATGATTTTCCTTCGTCTTGAAAGTGACGCCCTCTTTCACTTATTCAAATTAACAAAATGAAAGAAAGAAACTAAAATCTAACCTATTCCTAAGTCTACTCTACACTATTCTACTATACATGAAATAAGTGAAATGGAATTTCTAATGTAACCATTCAAGTAACTCCAATCCTGCAAAGACAAAGAAATTTCCAATTAGTAATATGGACTGAAGTATTTCAGAAATAAAAATAAATACATCATACTTACATTTAACTTTATGTTCTTCATTCATAAACAAAGAAAACATTAATTTACCATTACTTGGAATATTTTTTAGATATGAATTATGAAGCCAATGTTCAATCCCATAATGATACTCAGAATCCAAATTATCACTTTGATGAGTCAAATCTACAATTGATAAACACATCATACAAGGATTCATTTTAGAAATCAAATTGTTTGTTTGAGCATTCCTTTTCATGATATGAATCGGTTCCAAATGTGAAGTAGAATCATGAGAGTTTAATCTAATCAATGAGTGAATATGAAGTATGGAATCTCTGATCTCCATAATGAATGCATTTTCTTTTTCAAAAATAAATTGTGTAGAATCATCTTGCGACATATTTTTTTCCCATGCGAGTGATGAAAGTGAAAGAGCGTCAAATTCGACTCCATAAATGTTATGTTTTAAATTAATTTCACCAAATATTGACATATTGAAAAGATTAGATTGTGATGGAAAAGAGTACGATACCATGGGTAAAATACCATGCACACCAGAATCTAAGAAGAGATTAGGATAGAAAGAGTAAAATGAATTAGAAATGAGCACATGAAAATATTGTCTTGAGCTATGATAATTAACAATGGTATTCTCATGAAATTCATCTTCACTTGCCTTAATACTTTCACTCTCTTTTGGTGATAAATCCTTCAACATATTACGATTATCTATATCATGTCTTCCCTAGGATGATAAGGATGCATGACATGTTTAAACATTATTTATATTGTATAATGAATATTTATTGTTTCATGTGTTGTTATCATGTTTTGTTTCATGCTTCATTAAAAATCAAATGGTATCAGAGTTCGAAATCAGTTTCAAATAGAGTTTTTGAGGTAGTGTTCCCAAACTAGGGTGGTTGGGTACGTTACATATTGGTATCAGAGCTTCGGGTTGAAATTACAGACTAGTATGGATGAGAACTATTGCACATGGTGTTGTCATTAAGAAATAAAATCTTAGGAGAAAGAGAGTTTTAGAAATCATGCAGAAGCTAGAGTGCAATGTAAATAGATATCCTTTGTAAAGGATCGTGGAATCATGACCATTATATTGGAAGGTACATAAATGAGAGCCATCATATCGAACCCTTAAAACCTTAGCCATTTGACTGTGTTGATGAGTTTTGTGGTCATTTGAAATTGAGTGTTTCAGGGATACATGTGTTAGAAATGGGTGGAAAACCCGAAGGATGAAACCATGAATTAAAGTAGACCGTCAGATGAAGGAGGAACTTCAGGTGAATTCTTGACCGTCCAATCGAGTATAGTGGAATGATGGTGTGAGAACTTCGACAGGTATGACTCTGGGGAGTTGAAAAACTTGCGAATTGTAATATTTTAGAGTCTCGGAGTAACGAAATCACGCAGATTGTCGATCTAACATCCCTTCAGGATTAATGTGAGTCGTTATATATGGAGTGGAAGGATAGCGTAAGTTTCTAGACTCTGGAACTTTGTCACTTCAATGATTACTGGAGACTAGGCAAAGTTGTGAAGTGTAAAGCCGAATTCACGAAATCATGCAGATTGTCGATCTAAGATCCCTTCAGGACTTTTCTCAACTTTTAGATCAAGCAATGGAAGGATGGAGTAACACCTCGATAGGTATAACTCATCAAGAAGGAAAAAAAAAATCGAAACCATTTGAGTATTTGATTTCTTCTTGCAAAAATACCCAATATAAAAAACATCATTGAAAATGGAGTTTGGGAAGTGAAGTTATTGGAAATTTAGAATCAACAAATTTCCAGGGATTTTTTGGGGATGGCCATGCAATTTGTAGATCATATATATTTTTCTAGAGTGATCATATTTCAGTGATACCAACTCTGCTAGATGTATATAGATCATGAAATTTCATAATTATGGTCATTCTATACAATCAAAGAAGTTTATCCTAACTATTAACAAGTTATTTTTATAAACCATATCTTTTGTTGAAGATGTCTTCCAAGCAAGATTTATTTTACTGGAAAAGATGATGGCCTTAGTGTTGAACAACATATACAAAATTGCAATTAATTATGGAAAGAGACATGAAACATTGTCTACATTATGGTTTCAAAGAATATGTTCTCATATGGTTGGAAGCATTTAGCTTTTGTGAGTTGATGGAACTTTTTCATGACACATATGAAAAAATAGTTTTAGACAAGTGATCTCATATAAAGTGTAAGTAGGAATAAATAACCACGATTTTATTTTCATTTGGAAACTATATATTATAGGTTCATGGTTTTATTCATAAAAAAAATGTCATCGTTTCTATTCACCCTAGTTTCCAACAAAAATATTTCAATGTTTAGTTGGTTAATACATTGCAAGTTCCAGGAAAGAATACACAAAACACATAGTTCGAACGTGAAAATGTTCAAGTTTTTAAATATTTTAAGCTCATCATGGAAAAATATGTTTTTCATTTTGATTTTCAAGTCATATCTATAAATTATGTGGATTTTATTCTTGGATATCCTTGAATGGAATCAATGTGAACAATTAATGCCAATATGAAAAAGAATTTTATCAAGATTTTCTATTAGAAAAAGAAAATTACATTGCATGATATTTACCTTCCTAAATTAGAAGGGCCCAAAAGGGAACCTATTGAATTTATTGCAAAGAAACTAATTCAATAATATGAGGTTGAATTATAGGTCGAGCCTACAAAAGCACTTAGAGAAAAGCCATGAGAAGGGAATAAATAGGAAGAAGAAGCTAAGGAGATAAATGTCTAATAGAAACCACATGTTGAAGACTCAAGTAGAAAACCCAAGATCTAAGGTAGATATATATCACCAACAACACCACTTGGAGAAGAACCCATCATCATGAAAAGGGCGTGGACATCAACAAACGTATTATGGAAAAACATGGCACAATAAATGAAACCAATCGACAGGCACATGGAGGACTAAGAAAAATGCATGGCGATATCAAAGTAGCACAACAAGGAGCAATCAAATTCCATATCAAGGTGGCATATAATAATTTGGAATCCATGTTCACATTTCACTAGGTTGTATGGGTGCTTGTGCCTAGTACCAACTAGCTAAATTGTTTAGTTGATCATATTGTATGGTTAATTTCCATGTTTCAAGAATGAAATATGTGAAGGGGGGTGTAAGGTAGTAAAATTAGGGAGGTAATATATGGTATCTAGAAAGGTATCCAAGGGGAATAATAATATTCAGGTAGTTATATATTGTTATTTAAGAAGGCCATTTCTAGTAAATAAGGCCCATATAATAATGTGAACACAAAAAATGTGAGAATTATTGTTGGAAGGTTCCACCTACTAGAAGGTTCCTTCTCTAGAATGTTCTTAGGAGACATATAACACTATATAAATATGTGTAAGAAATGGAATGACCATAGTGAAGAATATTGTAAATGTATGAAACATTGCTTGAGGAGTGTTAACATATGGTGTTACCCTACCACAAAGGTTTTGTCTCATTCTTGTGTTGATTATTTTATGCGAATGATTTGGTTTATTGTGGAAGTTAAGGATATGTATTCTATATTTTATATTCAAATATGAGAACATAAAATTTGAATGAAGAAAGATCTTTGATACCAAATTTATGTTCTCGGATCTGAATATAAAATATAGAATATAAATCCTTAACTTCAACAATAATCCAAAGCATTCACGTAAAATCATAAACAAATGGATTAGAAAAAACCATTGTGGTAGGGTAACAACATATATTAATATTTTTGTAAGGATACTACTCTTCATTTAATACTTCATAAATTTACAATATTCTTCACTAATTTCATTACATTACTTACACCTGTTTATATAGTGTTATCTATCTTCTAAGAACATTCTAGAGAAGGAACCTTCTAATAGTTGGAACTTTTTAGTAAGTCTTATCACATTTATTGTGTTCACACTATTAGATGGGCCTTATTTACTATAAGTGGTCTTCATACATAACAATGCATAGCTACCAAACTATTAGCATTCCCCTTGGGTACCTTCCTAGGTACCCCATATTACCTCCCCAGGTATACTACAAAATGCAACACCATCTCAATCAATGGAGAAACATGGACCATATAAGAAAGGTCCACTAAAGTGGCTCATAAAGACACCTGAAAATGTTGATTATGATGAGTTTGGAAAGACAAGAACAATAAGTTCTACAAGACAAGATGGAGATGATGTAGATCATTCAAATTCAAGGAGTGTATATGATATGAATATTTCATATGATTATAAATTGAATTTATCTACTAACTTTGAACCAACTTCCTTTGAATAATTTGCTTGTCATGATGAGTGGAAAGAATTCATACATAAGGAGTATTATGATTTCATCAAGAATGAAACATGGAATTTGGTGGATCCTCATTTACAACCAAACCAATTCGTTGAAATTGGGTCTTAAAGAACAAATACATATAAGATGGATCACTTGATAATAACAAAGCGAGGCTTGTGGAAAGAGAATTTTCATAGAAAGAAGACATTTATTATGTTGATACTTTTTCTCCCACAACAAAATGGGATACCATTTTTACTTTATTTTCCATGGAAGTAGAGAATGGATGGAAATTTCATCAAACTAATGTGAATACAAATTTATCAAATGGAAACTTGAAAGACAATGTCTTCATGTAACATCTAGAAGGTTTTTTTATGAAAGAACAAGAACAAAAAGTATGCAAACTGATGATGCAACCCCCCTCCTCTCCTGGGGGTTTTGTGACCTCCTGATCAAGGATATTCACAAAGCTGAGCCAAATTGGCTCTTTGGGCACCTGCTTGAACCCAAAATTACTTTACAGATGCCCCTTTTTCTCATAGGTACACGTCCTGTAAGACCTGCGGGCTCTTGTTAAGCCCATGCTCCCTATTTGGAAATTTGAGTAAAAATAGGTGCCAACTCTCTAGGCTAGGCCCTTTCCCCCATGCAACCATGGGCTATGAACTGAGGCTTAATCTCCTCAACGCTTCATCACTTCGGGCTTTGGGAGTTTCTCTCCTCTCTAACGCATGATGCTTGCAAAATGTAGAATGCTGAACTGTCAAAGTTTAGATCCGATCTCCATGAATCCTTGATTATCTAACGACTGACGATAGTTTGGGCCTTCGGGCCTCTAGGATTTTGAGGTTCTCACAACCCAAGTTTCCAATTCCCTGGAACACCAAATTGATGAAATTTCGAAGGACAAATATCAACAGTTTGTAATCCTCAACTAGTTGATGGTCAAGATCTTCTCCAGGACTCCTGCCTTTGGGAATTCAGGAGTCCTCATGACTCAACACCCTACTTCATCTGAACTCCTAAAATTATACCTATTGAACCCTTCTCCCAACTGATAGTTGTCCTCTCAATGGGCACCCCATATTTTGTTCAACTCTTGGCCCTTTGGGAGTCCTTCATCCTTCTACACTCACTCTCTCTCAGAGTACTTACCTTATGCATGCAACGATATGATTCCATGTGTCCCCTAGAAATCAATGACGAGGGCCTATTTTGACTCCTGAATATTTGGGACTTCTTGGCTCATACTCACCCCAATTCTTTTGGAGGACTATAACTCTAGATTCTTTGATCCACTTCCATGTCCCTCTTGACGACCAATGGTCGGGATATAATCCTCTCTTCGGAGCTTTAGAAATTTTATCTTCTTCTCCACAAAGGTCTTCCAGAGCTCTTTCTCATGAACTCTTTGATCTGTTGCCACCTATCTTTCTAGATGATGGATGGTCTCAGCTAGCTTCGGTATTCTAAGACTTTTGTTATCCCATTATCCTCTACACTTTGAAAGAATTAAGACTCGTGCACTTTACCTTGATCCAATGCTTGTTGGTCTGTTTCACCCAGATCCAATGGTTGGGATGTGTTCTCCTCCTCGACGCACTCCTCCTTCATCTTGGACCCTGATATGATGGTACATATTGATTCCAAGAGTAGATCTTACGATTGTTGTAACTTATCCTTAGTTGTAGCTATGTCTTCCTTTGAATGAATTATTTCTCAATAATTTTCAAAGGTTCAACTTCTGAACCTTCTCCTGTGAGCTCGGTTTCTTCGAGTCTCGACTTTTGTTTTTTCTCTTAAGCTTTGGGATTTGGAACAAGTCCGCTTCTGCACACTCCTGCACTCTCTCTTATGATATTTCACCAACTAAAGTGGACTTAGGCTATGGTGAATACTTGTGCTCTGTGTGTGACTTTGCAATACTCCTCCTGAGATTTCAAACTTGCTCAGCCTCCTAAACAATTATGCTCTCGGATTTCTTCAAGGTATTTTCTGGTGCCCTCCTGGCAACTTCTTCTCAAATAACTCCTTGTTGAGCTTACAAAGTGTTCAACAACTTCGTGAGTGTCTTCCCCTTGACACTTCTCTTCTCAGAACGTGAAATAGATTTCACCTGTTGACACTTCCACCTGCTTAATTCCCTCTTGGTAGAGCTCTATAGAGTTTCCAGTAACTATGGCTACCTGTGCCTCCTCTACACAATATCTCCTCTAAGGCATTCAACAACCTTGAGGCTCCTCCCTGAGTCTGTAAAAGTTCTAGTGTGCCCTCCTAGAACGTTCTCTCTTGAAATCAAAGAAGAGTTCATATACAGATTCCTTGTGTTGGCTCACAAAGATTCTAATACTATGTCATACACTCCTTCATTAATCTTAAAGAACCCAGAAACAATAAAACAAACTCACAGGTAGAACCAACTACCAATATAGCATAGAAAAACCTCAAAAAAAGTACTCAATGCCTTGAAAAAGAGATAATTTTAGATAATAAGCCTCTTCGAGAGGGAAACCTCCTTTTACCCCACTTAAATGTTTAAGTAGAAGATGATTCAAAATGAAAATGTCTCCTTGGTATATATAGGAGACTAGGAGGTATACTTACAACTAATGGCCTAAAGCCAACATAAATAAAATAACATTACTAATATAATATGCCCCAATTAAGGGGTAATGAGCCAATATTAGGGCTTAACATGCCCCTCCCCTTGAGACAAGTGTTGTCCACAATGCTTGATTAACTATGGATGCTTCTGTATAAAATACTCATCTTCCCAAGTGGAATCTTTAGCCAGTACTTTCCTCCATTTAATGAGATACTCTGAAATGGATCTATTCCTCAGCTGGCGAATTCTTGTGTCAGTGATGGCTTCCGGTTCCAATATGATTTTTCCTTCCTCGTCAAGTTCTGGCAATATAGTTTGAACTGGGATCTTGTCG
Source organism: Picea engelmannii (assembly GCA_009831015.1). NCBI lineage: Eukaryota > Viridiplantae > Streptophyta > Pinopsida > Pinales > Pinaceae > Picea > Picea engelmannii. Next base: position 233,452 of record ML778084.1, on the reverse strand, counting down.
CCTATAACCTTCTTTAAGCATGAAACATGGAAAACTGGGTGTACTCGTGAAGATGCAAGCATCTCTAATTTGTATGCCATAGTACCAATATTTTGCAACACCTTATAAGGGCCATAGTACTTTGGTGATAATTTATTATCCCTCTTGGCTTGCTTGAGGGACATCTGTTTGTATGGTTGTAGTATTAAAAACACCCAATCCCCTACTTCAAAATATCTTTCACTACGATGTTGATCT
>ML778084.1:203099-218721 GCA_009831015.1 Picea engelmannii | reverse complement strand
ATTCAACAACCTTGAGGCTCCTCCCTGAGTCTGTAAAAGTTCTAGTGTGCCCTCCTAGAACATTCTCTCCTGAAATCAAAGAAGAGTTCAGATATAGACTCCTTGTGTTGTATCACAAAGTTTCTAATACTATGTCATGCACTCCTTCATTTAGCCTAAAGAACCCAGAAACAATAAAACAAACTCACAGGTAGAGAATTATATTTGTATCCCTGCATATGGAACCTAACACATGCATCTACAACATATATTTGTAAACACACACAGATAACATTCATAAAACACATAAAAAAAAACACAAAATCATATGCAGGAAAAACTTCTCTTTGTATTAATATGAATGTATGTTTACAATGGGTGTAGGCTCAGACTGCAACTGAGTCTCAACTCTCTCCTCTCTTCACTCGAATGATCCCTATCGATACAAGAGATTTTTACAAAAGAAGGGATCCTCGCGTTGTCTCTCCAACTCACCTAACTCTCATTAATTACATTGAATTACATTCAATGGCCATCTATTCTGAATCAGATCTAGATCCCATCATCATGTCATCCATTGAAGGCGACCTTATCTACAGCCTTTACAAAGGCATCAAATCCACTCTTCCATCGTTACAATATTTAATTTCATTTAATTTTACATTTGAAATTTAAAAAAAGAGGGCAAAATAAGAGGGTTGGCGCCTCTCCCCTCCTTGAATGCTCTTTGATGGGATGGAATGTTGGCGCACTGTTGAGGTGGAGTGATGCTCCTACATCAACTCTTCAAATCCTTATATGGGTTGAAACAAGAACCACAAGCCTGTTATGAAAATCTAATTGAGCATATTCTAAGATTTAATTTCAAAAACTTTAATCTTGACGATGTGACTATGTTTGTGAATAAATTTGGCACAATTGTTTTATATATTGTAGTGTATGTAGATGATCTGTTGATAACAGCGAACAATGAAAGCAATATTTCATCCATAAATAAAGAATTGAAGAAAGGCTTTGAGATGAGAAATTTGGGACATCTTCACTATTACTTAGGCATTCAAGGGACTGAAAATAAAAATTACATATTCATCTCCCAAAAGAAGTACATTGAATAATTGTTGAACAAGTTTGTCATGGATGAGTGTAACACTCTCTCTATTATAATGAAACATAATTTGAAGATCCCATAAAAACAAGGGAATCAATTTGAGGATGAAACCAAGTACAAATAGCTAATGGGAAGTCTCATATACCTTACCACCACTAGACCAAATATTTCATTCGTTGTTAGAATTCCTTTCAGGTTTATGAAGAACCCTCGTGAAGTACATTAGTACGGTGAAAAAAGAGTTATAAAATTCTTAAAGGGAATTAAAGATTTTGGACTCAAGTATTATAATGTGGATTCCTTCAACCTAATTGGATATTCTGATTTAGACTTTATTGGGGATAAAGAAAACAACTTCAAGCTATCTCATGAATTTTGGATCAATAACTTCTCCTAGAGATCATGAAAATTGTTAGTTCCAGTAGGTTCCATAGGAGAGGAAGAATATGTGGCAGTTGTAGAATCAACAAAGGACATAATGTGGCTAAGGAAAATACTTGAATAATTTCCAGGGAAACATGTGAACTGTACTCCTCTTATGGTTGAAAATACTTCTACAATCAACTTGGCCAAGAATCCCAAATTTTCATGATTGAAACAAGAACATCACCACAAAGTACCATCTGATTCAATATTATGTAGAGGCCAAGAATCACGTGGTATTCACTTAGAGAACATATTATATAACACCTTTGTTCATGTGATATTAAAGAATACTGCTAATTTTAATAGATATTAATAAATGAATCCAAACATCCTTTAGTTGAACCCCCATCCCAATAAATATTTCCAATAAAAAAAAACCTTGCTTGTATTGGGTACCCATTTTATACTATAACATCCCGCTCTGGCGCACCGAGAAAACTTATTCTTTGAGGACACTTGCTCGCAAGTGATCTGGACTTTTATGATAAGAAAACATTTATCCTTGATTATGATGCGATATGATAGATGACATGATGTTTTACCGCTCTGACGTGGATAGGTGCTATTGACTTGGTTTTACTGAGTGTGCATGGTTTTTGACCTTGAGGATGTAGAGGCATCGATGGGACCCCTTGGACTTCGGATTGAGTTAGGGAGTGTGCTTTGGGGTTGATTGTTTACTGTGATTTTAGTATATTTTATTTGATGATATGATGTGGACATATTCTGATACGATTTTTGATGATGTAGGCTGACGATAGCTTGCCGACCAGACTCACATATGGAGTAAAGGGGCCACACATGATTTCCAAAGAGGTTGAGGGAGAGGTGTGGACAACATCCCTGCCACAGCCTACTAGCACTCTCGTCGTGGCTCGAACTGTAGGTTAACGATTACCTAGTTTGAGAGGATCCACGATGCCATGAGGGAAAACTGCGACAGTTGCTCACGCTGATTCTAAGGGGAGTGAAATAAGGCGGGGGCCTTATTCCTTAGACCCCTTAGTCTCCCACAAGTTCACCTGGTGGAGTGTTGACCCCAGGGGTTATTCATTTCTTCCAATCAGTCAAGTTGGCGAGTGACACCCTTGGAGCACGTGGTGCATCCTGAAGGGAACATCGCGCAAAAGAAACACAAGAAGCGAGTGGCACCCTTGGAGAAAGTGGTGCATCCTGAAGGGCATGTCGCAAAAAAGAAACACAAGAAGCGAGTGGCACCCTTGGAGCACAGGGTGCATCCTAAAGGGCACGTTGCGCAAAATAAACGAAGGAGGCGAGTGGCACCCTTGGAGCACGTAGTGCGTCCTGAAGGGCACGTCGCATTGATGTTGATGAAGGAACAAACCTAGATGGCTCTAAGACATTTAACACATTAAGAAATTCTTAAGCTACTTCCCTAATTAATGTTGCCTAATTCAGAATCTAAGTCCTAAGTCTAAAACTTCTCAGGGTAAAATTTTGTCTAACCTTAAGAACAGACCCTATAAAAATAAAAATAAAAATTTAAACTAAAAACCACTTAAATAATAGTTTTAGTGTTCATAAATTTTGGGGGTAAAATGAAGAGAGTATTAATTTAATTAAAATCCGTGGTTTTAAATTGTAAAGAAGAAATAAATTATTTAAATTGTGAAAGTGTAAAAGGATTTTAAATTAATAATAAAAGGAAAAGAGTAAAACTCGCAACTACCATTTTGGCTTTATTTAAAAGGGGAAAGAAGGGAAAAATAAAAATTAGGAAACTAAGAATTGGAGGAAACATAATAAAGGAAAGAAGGGAACTTATGGTAAAAATCCAGGTCAACATAGTAAGGAATCTGCAATTAAGAACCTTCTAAAATGAACTAAATTAGAAACGTCTTTTTAGGGAAGGTATTTAAACCTGAAGGGGAATCTAGGAACACCTAGGAGAAATTATAGGAGCAACTCTAGGTGGGTGAGGGAAATGAGTCATTTAATAAATTAAAGAAAATAAATTTTGGAGGAAAGTGGGAAATGAATGACACTTGTACGATGGAGAAATTTTAGATGATTTCCTTAAAACTTCAATTAAAAAGGGATTTAGGGAAAGTTTGAAGGTCTAAAACTCTATAACAGAAAGGGAAGAGAAGGAAGAAGGGGATCGGTTGTTAGCGTAACGTTATGTTGTCAGAATTGTGACTTGACTGATTACTTGTGGAGATTTGGGATTTTCTAGCTTGGATAGGAGTGGTAGCTCGACCTTGTGAGGTGAGCTGGGAAGCTAGACGGACCATATGGATTGTGTGAGGCCCCTTTACGGCTCGGGGGGCTAAGGGAGAAGCAAAGTACCCATAGCGATTGGTTGGGGGGTACCAGTGTAGTCTCGATGGTCAGCGAGAGGAGCGGCACGGAGAAGGAGAGGTACGAAGCGTGCGGTCATCATTCGAGGCGGGAGTTAAGGCAACGATATGTTTTTCATTTTGCATGATAGAAGGTATTAGGACCTTGGCCCTCTCTTATTGTTATCAGCATGTTTGTAGTGGCATTGTGCGATGAAAAATACTTAACTTCAATCTGCTTGGGTTCTCGTTGGATTGATTGGTTTTCTTGCCTTGTTCTTCGACGATTGAAATTGTGTTACAGTTATAAAATATTTCTTCTTACTCTATTGTTGCATGTCGGTTGGGATAAAAGAGATTTTATGGTTGTGTGTATATATGACTGGGGGTGTTTTATATCACTGTGGGCCTATTACACATTACAATGGGTGTTTTTATGTTAATGGGGGCGTTTTATATCACTGTGGGCGTATTACACATTACAGTGGGCATTTTTATGTTAATTGGGGCGTTTTACACCACTGTGGGAATTTATATATTACAGTGGGTATATTTATATTGATGTGGGTGTTTTTATATGATTGTGGGCATTTATAAATTTATGTAGGCGTTTTTATATTGATGTGGGAGTTTTTATATGACTGTGGGCGTGTATAAATTTCTGTGGGCGTTTTTATATTGATGTGGGCATTTTTATATGACTGCGGGCATTTATAAATTTCTGTGGGCATTTTTATATTGATGTGGGCGTTTTTATATTACTATGGGCGTTTCTATTACGGTGGGCGTTTTGTATATCACTGTGGGCATTTTTTTTTTTGTAAATTTAGATCTGAGAATTCGTTCTGGCAATAGTTGTATGGGCATTTTTGTTTTTGTAAAATTAGATCTGAGAATTCGTTCTGGCAATAGTTGTATGAGCATTTTCATTTGTGTAAATTTAGATCTGAGAATTCGTTTTGGCAATAGTTGTATGGGCATTTTCGTTTTTGTAAATTTAGATCTGAGAATTCATTCTGGCAATAGTTGTATGGGCATTTTCGTTTTTGTAAAATTAGATCTGAGAATTCATTCTAGCAATAGTTGTATGGGAAATTTCGTTTTGTAAATTTAGATCTGAGAATTCGTTCTGGCAATAGTTGTATGGGCATTTCGTTTTTGTAAATTTAGATCTGAGAATTCGTTCTAGCAATAGTTGTATGGGCATTTTCGTTTTTGTAAATTTAGATCTGAGAATTCGTTCTGGCAATAGTTGTATGGGCATTTTCGGTTTTGTAAAATTAGATATGAGAATTAATTCTCGCAATAGTTGTATGGGCATTTTCGTTTTTGTAAATTTAGATCTAAGAATTCGTTCTGGTCTTATTATGGCTATATTGCCTTCCTGCTTGAGATTTTTACTTGTTTATTGGTGAATTTAAATTTATGATTTATCCATTGAAAAAGAGAGCTAGTCAATAATGTAGATCAATCAACAAGTTTCGGGTTCCATAACTCACCCTATAGATTCTCTGCCTTTCGTTGATTAATTAAAATATATATCTGGTTATTCTTTTTAATGAATGCCTTATTATGTTTTTAATTAAATCTTATTCTTAAGTGTTTAGTTACCACCGTATCAATTCATTATTGTTGTCGTTTAAGTGTAACTCATTCCATTACTATTAGTTGAGTTCCTTTATTTCATTGTGGACATAATTAATTATTATAAATGAAAAATGAATAAGTATAACACTTGGTCATTATGATTGTTGTTGAAGCAATGCTCGGTTGATAATGGTATAGGGTTTTTATTGATAATTTGTCAAATTGACCGGTTATATAGAGTTGTCTCRTTTTCTATGGTTATAATGGAGTAGATCTATCTTTTTCCTTCCATAGAGTATTGATATTTTATATATCCTGTTGATTGCGAAAGTTGTTGTAACGAATGTTATTTAGAGATAAAGGTACTTCTAAAGGTCTTCCTTTTTACTGCCATCGTTGTAAGTTATTGATAACATAAAATTTATAATATTGCATTAATTATGGATTTATGATTAGGGCGTGTCGAGACAATTAATTGTTCATAATCATTGTCAATCGAATTACAAGCTTAGATCATCGAATGAATGTTAATGTAAATTTTACCATGATTGCGTCAATAATTTTAGTATATGTCGTTAATTATCGGTCTATGATTAAATATGAATGTTAATTGTTGCGTTAATGACAATTGGAACTATTCAATAAATTCATGATTGTAACTAATGACTAATTATCTTGTTAAGTATTAAACCAGTCAAAGTTTAGACTTGCAAAATAAGGTCCCTTGAATGATGTTTAGAGGGTACCTTGATGACGAATCATGATCTAAAAGTTGCCAATTGGAATTGCCTTAAGACTCTTATAGGTTGTAGTCCATTGTTAAATTAATGTTGTACTTGGTTGTAACCATTATTTGCTTGGTCTGTTTGTGTCGGGTGGGATGTAGACACCTCCATGTTCCTCAGAACAGTCGCCAACCCTGAGACCTTAAATGGTTAAAATCGATGGGAACCTGGGCTTGAGCGTTGCTTATGTGTCTTGGATGTCCTAACCATTGCAGGGTAGGATGGGCGAGAAGTCAGTCTTATTTTCTTAGTCAGTCTTACTTATTGTCGATTGATCATCGTTAATTGCATGCAGTCACTGGTTGCGTGTCTTATGTCATATTGTTGTGTTCATCATGGTTTGCGTCTTATTCATCATCAGGTGGAAACGTAGAGTCGAATGTGTTTATTTCCCTTGCACACGTGCACACACACCTGTAAAATAAATAAATTTTTTCACTTGTTATGAGAGGTTGTCGGTGTAACGAGGAGGATCGTTACATGTGGTATTAGAGCGACGTTCGACCCAGGACTTGGGTTTCTCTACTGCTTTTGTTGACATGATTTGATTTGATTATACTATTTCCAATCAAGTTGATTGTGTGCATGCAGGTAATCATGGTTAGAGGACATCACAGAGACAGACGACGGGGTGCTAGGGGAGGAGGCGTGACGCCTCTAGTGGCATCCACACCTGAGGGGTCTAACCCCCAGGGAGACGAGTAGGTTCTTGGATAGGAGCAGATAGTAGTTGGCGATGTTGTTGGGATGATGAGATCTTTCCAGCGCATGTCTGAGGCACTGATCAGCCATTTGGACAGATATGAGGCCAGGGCACCGAAATCCGTTGAGGTTCAACTGTGCACACCGACCGTTGCTAGTAGAATTCACCGAGAACTCGAGAAGGTCAAATTTCCTGAGTTCTTGGGTGCCCCGGACAGTGTAGCCGCCGAGGCATGGATGGAGAACATGGTGATGTGCTTCTCACTTCGCGATTATACCTCCAACATGAAAGTCCGCATGGCGGTCTTTCAACTGAAGGGAAGCGCTCTTCTATGGTGGAAGACGCTCCTATCACAGCTGAACATGGCCGTTGAAGACGTGTCATGGGAACTGTTCGAGGAATGGTTCTGAAAGAGGTACCTTTCAGAGGAATTCATTGAGCATCAGCTCAATGAGTTCAATGCCTTATGACAGGGAGGTCATACGATGCCCGAGTACGAGGCACATTTTATGGAGCTGCTCCGGTATGCTCCACACCTTAACACAGAGAAACTTAAGGTCAACAGGTTCGTGTTTGGCCTTAATGGAAACCTGCGTGCGAAGGTTAGGATTTTGATGCCTCAGACCTTGCACGATGTCATCCAGAAGGCCCTCATAGCAGAGTAGGAGCTTATCAGTGGGGGTCAGACCAGTACTCCAATGAGACCAACGGGGCAGGGTTCCTCTGGAACCATGCAGAACCAGAAACTAGCGAGACACACACTGGGATACCGTGGCTTCCAGAGGGGATCCACTTACACTACACCTTGGCGACCGCCGCCTCAGCAACAGACACCTTATCAGGGACCCCCGCATCAGTAGCAGCGTCGCCAACAACAGCAACAGTTTCGGCCTATTCAACAGAAAAGACATGGGTTCCAGGCCAGTGGGACGTCATCTTCTACTTTCGGTACCAGGACTACTGGGCCAAATAAGGGGTGTTGGACATGTGGGGAGCCACACTACCAGCGCGACTGTCCTGTGGAGAGGACTAGAGTGTCCAGATCCGCTGGACCCACTACGATGGGAGATATGGGCAAGACCCATCGGATTCATGTAGCGGTGAATAACTGCCAGGTAGAGCACCAGTCGACTGTGCTCAAGGTGACAGGTACCATCGCTGACCAGACCCTTAGTGTTTGATAGATCCATGTGCTACTGAGAGTTTCATTTCTAGTGCAGCACTAAAAATATTTAAGTTAAAGGCAGTCGAACAGGATGAGTTTAGCTTCGTAGAGATGGCTTCGGGAGCCAAACAGAAGGTTGGAGGAAAGGTTACAGGACGTGCCCTTAACCTGGGAGAGTTTGTCACGATGACCAACTTGTACGTCACAATCTTAGGATATTATGACGTCGTGATTGGTAAGGATTGGTTGGAATCGCATGAGGTGATACTCGACTGCAAGACGAAATGGTTGAGCTTGGTTGATGACGAAGGACAGAGACATGTGATTGTAGGAAACAACCAGGGAGTTTCCTTGAGGTTTGTCTCTTCCTTACAGTTACAGAAGAGTATGCGCAAGGGGTGCAAGATTTATGCGATCCTTGTGCTAAATGAAAAGGGAGTAGTGGAAGGTCTCGAACACCTTTCAGTGGTGAAGGGGTTTGTGGATGTATTTCCAGAGGAGTTATCTGGTATGTCATCGGAAAGGGAATTGGAGTTTACCATAGACCTGAAACCGAGGACTGAACCGATAGCAAGAACGCCTTATCGGATGTCGACCCTGGAGTTGCAAGAGTTCAAAATGAAACTGAAGGAGTTGCTGGAACTGGGACTGATACGTCCTAGTGTGTCGCCATGGGGTGCGATGGTTATTTTCATATGAAAGAAGGATGGATTGCGGAGTCTTTGCATTGACTACCATCAACTAAACAAGGCCACGATCAAGAATCAGTATCCCTTGGCGAGAATTGATGATCTGTTCGATCAAATGAAGGGTGCGACGATGTTCTCCAAGATCGATTTGTGATTAGGGTATCACCAGTTACAAATCAAGGAGGATGAAGTCCCTAAGACCACTTTTAAAATGAGGTTGGGACATTACGAGTTTACTATTTTACCATTTGGATTGATAAATGCCCCAGGAGTATTTAGGAGTTTGATGAACGGGGTGTTCCGCGAATACTTGGACAAGTTTGTCCAAGTATTCATTGACGATATTTTGATCTACTCTTGGACGATGGAGGAGCATGACGAGAACTTGCGCTTGGTACTACAGTTCCTGTGAGAGCACAAATTGTATGGGAAGTTGTCAAAATTCTCTTTTTATCAATCGATGATTCACTACTTAGGGAATGTCATCTCCGGCGAAGGCATTGCCGTGGATCCAGCCAAGGTTGAGGCTATTATGGAATGGCCTGTGTCGATGAATGTCACAGAAGTGCGTGGATATATGGGTTTAGAAGGATATTATCGACAGTTTATCGAGGGATTTTTGAAGATAGAAAATACGATCACGGAATTGCAGAAGAAAAACAAGAAGTTTGTTTGGACCAAAAAATGCGCGGAATCATTTCAGAGGCTTAAAGAGTTGTTCATGACAACACCGATACTAAAGGTCAATAACATGGACGTGGACTTCTTGGTATGCATAGACGCATCCAAGGAAGGCTTAGGTGGAGTCTTGATGCAAGACAGACGAGTAATCGCTTACATTTCGAGGAAACTGAGAAGGCATGAGGAGAACTATGCGACGCACGATTTAGAGTTATTAGCCTTAGTATATGCCTTGAAGGTTTAAAGACACTACCTTGTTGGACAAAAATTTGAACTAAAAATTGATCATTGCGGACTACAACACATTTTTACGCAAAGCGACCTGAACGCGCGACAACGGTGTTGGTCAGAATTGCTTAGTGAGTGGGACTTTGAGATTACTTACATAAAGGGAACAGTGAACCGAGTGGCGGATGCTTTGAGTCGGAGAACATGCATCTTTACGGTGTTGCCTCTTCATATGAATCTACGTGAGAAGATTCTCACTTTACAGCATGACGATGAATGGTACAAGGAGGTCGAGGGTTTTATTGGATAAAACACAATGATGGTACCACGATATGAGGGATTTTCATTTGATAGCAATGGTTTATTGAGGTTTAAAATTCGGATTTATGTACCGCCAAATGACAAGTTGAGGATGTTGATCCTGAGCGAGGCTCATAGAGCAGTTTACATGGCTCACTCGGGAGTCACGAAGATGAGGGCATACCTTAAGCCCTTATTCTTTTAGAAGGGAATGAGGGCCGACATAGTCAACTATGTGGCCAAATGTATAGAGTGTCAGTAGGTAAAGGCTGAGCATAGACACCCAACAGGATTACTTCAACCCCATGCCATCCCAGAATCAAAATGGGAGGTTATTTCGATGGATTTTATTGTTGGATTGCCATTGATGGCAAGGAGACATGACTCGATTTTCGTAGTAGTAGACACTCTGACGAAGAGTGCTCACTTTATTCCTGTGTGTACGACGTATCAGGCACCTGACATAGCTAGAGTATTATTCAATGAGATTGTGAGGCTGCATGACATGCCTAAGAAGATTATATCCGATCGAGGATCGGTGTTTACTGGATGATTTTGGACGAGTTTCCAAGAGGCCTTGGGAACCCAACTTAACCTTAGTACTGCATATCACCCAGAGACTGACAGACAGACCGAACGAATGAACCAAACCTTGGGGGACATGTTGCGCATGTATGTGATGGACCAACAAAATCATTGGGAGGAATTATTGCCACTAGTAGAGTTCGCTTACAACAACAGTTACCAGAGCACCATCAAGATGGCGCCTTTCGAGTTTCTTTACAGGCGACCGTGTCGGATGCCCTTGAGTTGGGATCGGCTTGAGGATAGGGTCCTCGTGGGACCAGAAGAGATCCAAGAAATGAAAGAGCAAATGCAAACCATAATACAAATGATTAAAGAAGCACATGATCAACAGAAGAGTTATGTCGATGTGCACCGAGTCGACCGTAGTTACGAGGTCGACAATCGAGTCTTCTTACGGATTAAACCGCATAAGAGTTTGATCAAGTTTGGAAAGAGAGATAAAATCTCTCCTAGGTTCATGGGACCTTTCAAGATTGTGGAGAGAAAGGGGCCCGTGGCCTATCGACTAGCCTTGCCTGATTCCTTGAGGCGTATGCACGATGTTTTTCATGTATATGTTTTGAGACACTATATTAGTGATCCTACACATGTGATTGGCGTGAGTTCCTTGCAAGTATCGGATGAGGGAGTGCTCACGGCTGAGCCGGTCCGCATATTACATCACCATGTTCGATAGTTACGATGTCGAACGGTAGATCAGGCCAAGGTCCAGTGGGACCATTATAGTCCGCAATCGACGACCTAGGAGGACGCATATGATATGCGCCAGTAGTTTCCATTTTTGTTTGATAGATAGAATTAAGATACTGTGATACACTTATTTCGACATTTATACTATGAAACTTTGGGACGAAGTTTAGACCAAAAGGGGGTGTATGTAACATCCCGCTATGGCACATCGAGAAAACGTATTCTTTGAGGACACTTGCTCGCAAGTGATCTGGACTTTAATGATAAGAAAACATTTATCCTTGATTATGATGCGATATGATAGATGACATGATGTTTTACTGCTCTGACATGGACAGGTGCTATTGACTCAGTTTTACTGAGTGTGTAGGGTTTTTGACCTTGAGGATGCAGAGGCATCGATGGGACCCCTTGGACTCTGGATCGAGTCAGGGAGTGTTCTTTGGGGTTGATTGTTTACTGTGATTTTAGTATATTTGATTTGATAATATGATGTGGACATATTCTGATACGATTTTTGATGATGCAGGCTGACGATAGCTTGCCGACCAGACTCACATATGGAGGAAAGGGGCCACACACAATTTCCAGAGAGGTTGAGGGAGAGATGTGGACAACAGCCCTGCCACAGCCTACTAGCACTCTCGTTGTGGGTCGAACTGTAGGTTAATGATTACCTAGTTTGAGAGGATCCACGATGCCATGAGGGCAGACTGCGATAGTCGCTCATGATGATTCTAAAGGGTGCACAATAAGGCGTGGGCCTTATTCCTTAGAGCCCTTAGTCTCCCACAAGTTCACCTGGCAGAGTGTTGACTCCAGGGGTTATTGATGTCTACCAATCATTCAAGTTGGCGAGTGGCACCCTTGGAGCATGTGGTGCATCCTGAAGGGCACTTCACGCAAAAGAAACACAAGAAGCGAGTGGCACCCTTGGAGCACGTGGTGCATCCTGAAGAGTACGTCATGCAAAAGAAAAACAAGAAGTGAGTGGCACCCTTAGAGCATGGGGTGCATCCTGAAGGGCACATCGCGCAAAAGAAACGAACGAGGCGAGTGGCACCCTTGGAGCATGTGGTGCATCCTGAAGGGCACGTCGCATTGATGTTGATGAAGGAACAAACCTAGATGACCCTAAGACATTTAACACATTAAGAAATTCTTAAGCTACTTCCCTAATTAATGTCACCTAGTTCAGAATCTAAGTCCTAAGTCTAAAACTTCTCAGGGTAAAATTTTGTCTAACCTTAAGAACAGAGCCTATAAAAATAAAAATGAAAATTTAAACTAAAAACCACTTAAGTGATAGTTTTAGTCTTCATAAATTTTTGGGGTAAAATGAAGAGAGTATTAATTTAATTAAAATCCGTGGTTTTAAATTGTAAAGAAGAAATAAATTATTTAAATTGTGAAAGTGTAAAAAGATTTTAAATTAATAATAAAAGGAAAAGAGTAAAACTCGCAACTACCATTTTGGATTTATTTAAAAGGGGAAAGAAGGGAAAAATAAAAATTAGGAAACTAAGAATTGGAGGAAACATAATAAAGGAAAGAAGGGAACTTATGGTAAAAAGCGAGATCAACATAGTAAGGAATCTTCAATTAAGAACCTTCTAAAATGAACTAAATTAGCAACGTCTTTTTAGGGAAAGTATTTAAGCCTGAAGGGGAATCTAGGAACACCTAGGAGAAATTATAGGAGCAACTTTAGGTGGGTGAGGAAAATGAGTCATTTAATAAATTAAAGAAAATAAATTTTGGAGGAAAGTGGGGGATGGATGACACTTGTACGATGGAGAAATTTTAGATGATTTCATTAAAACTTAAATTAAAAAGGGATTTAGGGAAAGTTTGAAGGTCTAAAACTCTATAAAAGAAAGGGAAGAGAAGGAAGAAGTAGATCGGCTGTTAGCGTAACGTTACGCTGCCGGAATTGTGACTTGACTGATTACTTGTGGAGAGTTGGGATTTTCCAGCTTAGATAGGAGTGGTAGCTCGGCCTTGCGAGGGGAGCTGGGAAGATAGACAAACCATATGGAATGTGTGTGGCCCCTTTGCGGCTCGGGGGGGGGGCTAAGGGGGAAGCATAGTACCACGAGCGATTGGCTGGGAGGTACCGGTGTAGTCTCGACGGTCGACGAGGGGAGCGACACGGAGTAGGAGTGGTATGGAGTGCGCGGTCATCATTTGGGGCGGGAGTTAAGGAAACGGTATGTTTTTCATTTTTCATGATAGAAGGTATTAGGAACTTGGCCCTCTCTTATTGTTATCAACATTTTTGTATTGGCATTGTGAAATGAAAAATACTTAACTTCAATCTACTTGGGTTCTCGTTGGATTGATTGGTTTTCTTGCCTTGTTCTTCGGCGATTGAAATTGTGTTAYAGTTATAAAATATTTCTTCTTACTCTGTTGTTGCATGTCGGTTGGGATAAAAGAGATTTTATGGCTGTGTGTATATATGAATGGGGGCATTTTATATCATTGTGGGCGTATTACACATTACAGTGGGTGTTTTTATGTTAATGGGGGCGTTTTATATCACTATGGGTGTATTACACATTACAGTGGGTGTTTTTATGTTAATGGGGGCGTTTTACACCACTGTCAGAATTTATATATTACGGTGGGCGTATTTATATTGATGTGGGCGTTTTTATATGAATGTGGGCATTTATAAATTTCTGTAGGCGTTTTTATATTGATGTGGGCGTTTTTATATGATTGTGGGCGTTTCTAAATTTCTGTGGGCGTGTTTATATTGATGTGGGCGTTTTTATATGACTGTGGGAATTTATAAATTTTCGTGGGCGTTTTTATATTACTATGGGCATTTCTATTACGTTGGGCGTTTTGTATATCACTGTGGGCATTTTTGTTTTTGTAAATTTAGATCTGAGAATTCGTTATGGCAATAGTTGTATGGGCATTTTCGGTTTTGTAAAATTAGATCTGAGAATTCGTTCTGGCAATAGTTGTATGGGCATTTTCGTTTGTGTAAATTTAGATCTAAGAATTCGTTCTAGCAATAGTTGTATGGGCATTTTTCGTTTTTGTAAATTTAGATCTGAGAATTCGTTCTGGTAATAGTTGTATGGGCATTTTCGTTTTTGTAAAATTAGATCTGAGAAGTCATTCTGGCAATAGTTGTATGGGCAATTTCGTTTTGTAAATTTAGATCTGAGAATTCGTTCTGGCAATAGTTGTCTGGGCATTTCGTTTTTGTAAATTTAGATCTAAGAATTTGTTCTGGCAATAGTTGTATGGGCATTTTCGTTTTTGTAAATTTAGATCTGAGAATTCGTTCTGGCAATAGTTGTATGGGCATTTTCGGTTTTGTAAAATTAGATCTGAGAATTCGTTCTGGCAATAGTTGTATGGGAATTTTTCGTTTTTGTAAATTTAGATCTAAGAATTTGTTCTGGTCTTATTATGACTATATTGGCTTCCTGCTTGAGATTTTACTTGTTTATTGGTGAATTTAAATTTATGATTTATCCATTGAAAAAGAGAGCTAGTCAATAGCGTAGATCAGTCAACACGTTTCGGGTTCCATAACTCACCCTATAGATTCTCTGCCTTTCGTTGATTAATTAAAATATATATCTGGTTATTCTTTTTAATGAATGTCTTATTATGTTCTTAATTAAATCTTATTCTTAAGTGTTTAGTTACCACCGTATCAATTCATTATTGTTGTCGTTTAAGTGTAACTCATTCCATTTCTATTATTTGAGTTCCTTTATTTCATTGTGGACATAATTAATTATTATAAATGAAACATGAATAAGTATAACACTTGGTGATGATGATTACTGTTGAAGCAATGCTCGGTTGATAATGGTATAGGGTTTTTATTGATAATTTGTCAAATTGACCGGTTATATAGAGTTGTCTCGTTTTTTATGGTTATAAGGGAGTAGATCTATCTTTTTCCTTCCATAGAGTATTGATATTTTATATATCATGTTGATTGCGAAAGTTGTTGTAACAAATGTTATTTGGAGATAAAGGTACTTCTGAAGGTCTTCCTTTTTACTGCCATCATTGTAAGTTATTGATAACATAAAATTTATAATATTGCGTTAATTATGGATTTATGATTAGGGCGTGTCGAGACAATTAATGGTTCATAATCATTGTCAATCGAATTACAAGATTAGATCATCGAATGAATGTTAATGTAAATTTTACCATGATTGCATCAATAATTTTAGTATATGCCGTTAATTATCGATCTATGATTAAATATGAATGTTAATTATTGCATTAATGACAATTGGAACTATTCAATAAATTCATGATTGTAACTAATGACTAATTATCTTGTTAACTATTAAACCAGTCAAAGTTCAAACTTGCAAAATAAGGTCCCTTGAATGATGTTTAGAGG
>ML778084.1:114045-175082 GCA_009831015.1 Picea engelmannii | reverse complement strand
CAAAAAGACAGTTTCAATAACCAGATGACATTTTCAATAACCCAAGCGATTCCATAACCCAATGACATTTTCAACAACCAATGCGATTTTTTTGAATTCAACTAAATCCGCGTGCAATAAAATTTTCAATAACCCAAGGACATTCCTAACTAAGATCTTTGATTAGATTTACAGTTTCGTAACGATGTTATACATTCGTTTATAGGAATCAAAAGTGGCATCCTTCACATGTACCAGTCTGGTTCCAAGGGTTGAATTTTATTGACAGCGAGCCAAGGAATTCAACTTCTAGATAGGAGATTTGAAATGACGCTAATACAATAGCTCAATCTTGATTAACAAGACTTCCAGGTGTACCCACAAAATTGATTCATAAATACCGCAAGATTGTAGCAATTCGCACAGTCTAGAAATTTAGCAGAAATGATTTTATGTATTCAAGAATTACAGTACACACATTAACGCAGAGATATTAAAACCAGTGAACCAACAAGACCAAACACCGATCAAAACTCAATATTTTTCCACCCAAAACGCATGTAGAATTAAATCAATCGTAAATCCTACAACATTTTATCATTCAATCCACAAGCATACCGTTGCCCTTTTCCGTTCCGCGTGACGACCGCGCTCCCAAGTCGCTCCCGCTTGCCGACCGCAGAAAGCTCATCGGTACCTCCCAGCCAAACGCTAGGGGTACTCTGCTTCCCCCTTAGCCCCCCGAGCCGCAAAGGGGCCACACAAGAACCAGAGATAACACTAGCTTCTCAGCTCACCTCCACGGCTGAGCTACCACTCCAACACAGCTGAGATAAACCCAACTCCTCACAAGAAATCCGTCAAACCACAATTCGGCAGCGTAACGTTACGCTAACCGCTCATCCCCTCTTCCTTCCTTTCCCTTTCTTTTATAGAAAAATTGAGACTCACCTACTTTCCTAATCATTAATTAATTAATTTTTTAATGACAAACCTATAAACAATCTCCGCCGTCCAAGTGTCACTCATCCCTAGGGTTCTCCAAAATTAATTTCTTTTTAAAAATTAAAAGACTCAATTCCCTCACTCCCCCAAAAATCGCTCCTTAAATTACTCCTAGGGTTCCTAGATCCCCTCTCATGCTTTTAATCACTTTCGTAAAATGAAGTTTCTGAATTTTAGTAACTCCTAAATGATGATTCCTTTTTGCTTTTTACCCTATGTCCCCTACTTTCCAAAATTAAGTTTCCTTTATTTTTAGTTTCTTTAATTCCATTATTTTATTCTCTCTTGTTATTTTTATTTTTAAACCCAAAAGATAAATGCGGTTTTTAATCTTTTCAATATATACGTACATACATACATACATACATACATATATATATATATATATTTTATTTTTTTTTAAATTCCTAACTTTTATACTCCCACACTTTAATAAATTTTATTTCTTCTTTATCATTTAAAAGCCATGGGTTTCACTTACTTTATTTCCCTCATTAATTTACCCCCTTTACTTTTAAGAAGACTTTGATTAACATCTAGTAGGGTTTTAGTTTACGCCCTAGGTTTATTTTTGTAGGATCTTTTCTTAGGGCTTGTCAAATTTATCTTAGAGATGTTTTAATTTAGGTTCAGATTTGAACCGGGCGGCAATTTAATTAGGGGAGTCGTTTTTAAGAATTTTATCAGGCGTTAAGGTCTTAGGGTCATGTAGATTGTCTCATCATCATCATCAATGCGACGTGCCCTTCAGGACACACTACGTGCTCCAAGGGTGCCACTCGCCTCGTTTGCTTCTTCTGCGTGACGTGCCCTTCAGGATGCACCACGTGCTCCAAGGGTGCCACTCGCTGACTTGACGGATTGGTGGCCTCTATAACCCCTGGAGTCAACACTCCGCCAGGTGAACTTGTGGGAGACTAAGGGCTCTAAGGAATAAGGCCCCCGCCTTATTGTGCACCCCTTAGAATCATCGTGAGGGACTATCGCAGTCTTCCCTCACGACATCGTGGATCCTCTCGAACTAGGTAATCGTTAACCTACAGTTCGAGCCACAGCGAGAGTGCTAGTAGGTTGTGGCAGGGTTGCTGTCCACACCTCTCCCTCAATCTCTCTGGAACTCGTGTGTGGCCCCTTTACTCCATATGTGAGTCTGGTCGGCAAGCTATCGTCAGCCTGCATCATCAACCATCATGTCAGATCATGTCAACAACATATCATAAAATCAATAGCATATCATCAAAACAAAACAATATCACCGTAAATGAAACAACTCAAATAGCCCACTCCCTGACTCAATCCAGAGTCCAAGGGAGTTCCACCGATGCCTCTGCATGCTCAAGGTCTGAAACCCTGCACACTCAATGAAACTGAGTCAACAACACCTGTCTACATCAAAGTAGTAAAAACATCCTGTCATATTACTTAACGCATCATAATGAAGGAAAAAATTTTATCATCATAAAAATCCAGATCACTTGCGAGCACGTGCCCTCAAAGAATAAGTTTGGTAAGTGTGCCAGAGCGGGATGTTACACGCTCTCTGACCACACTCCTAAGAGCCTCACAAACATCCCTTAATGTTTGTAATATCTGCCTAGGTATTATGATATGACTGGAAGGGGATAATGCCTCCTCCCCACATAAAGTCTTGTTATAAAACTAGGATCACAGAGCAATAAAATAAAACAAATGCGGAAATAAAAAACAGAAGATACAAAATATAATAGAGACACAAATATACATGGTTCACCCAGTGTGGGCTACATCCACCAGATAAATTGGCAAGTACTTCCTTTTTATTATCTAGCAAAATGAAGGGATACAGCCTACAACAAACCCATTGCAAGTTCCTCTTCTTTATCTCAGTCTCCGCTCTCAGAATATAATATTCACGATAATACACAACTGCAATACAATTCCCTCATAAGAGAGGGTTTCCTTCTAGGGAAAAAACCCTAAAAATTAACTTCTATTGTCATATCTATGACCTTATAATGAATCGTCCAGATTTACTACGAAATTACAATATGTTACAAGGCATATTTTCCCAATATTTTTCTTCAGGGGCGCTACCCCAGAATCCCCTTGTAGGGGGGATAAAAATATTGTCGTCACCCCCCTGGACCCCTTTGGAAAAAGTTTTGGGGGGGAATCTCCCCCACACCCACCCTTTATGGAATGGGGTCCAAGCACGATTGAAACAAACATTTGAATCAGGAAGATAATCAGGCTCCACAACAAGTCTAAGTTGTTAACTACTTCTAATCCTTCAAAGCCTGTAGCTCTTCATCCTCTGTCACTATTGATGAATCCTAAGATCTCCAAGATTCCAAGTTGTAATGTACCCCATATTTACCCATAAAAAAAGAAACATTCCTAGGGTCATTATTCAATTCTTTCATTACTTCTCTAACATTTCTTAATGACACTATGATGTGATTTAACACTACTTTTTATTTGCACCCTTTACATTTACCATATCCTTGACAATTGAAATGAAAGACTCTAACTCATTCCTATTCTCACGGAAGGTATCTTGATTGCCTAAGAGAATATATCTATATACATATATATATACTCACTATAGAGTATGCATTCAATTCGCGCAAGCTATATACACACTATGGAAAAATAACAATGCATATTTTGATACTGGCTTCGAATTAATGAATATATATATATACTCACCATAGAGTATGCATTCAATTCGCGCAAGATATATACATACTATGGAAAACAATAATGCATATTTTGACATTGGCTTCAAATTAAAGAATTAACCCCTCAGACTTGTGTGAAAGGCATTTACGATACGAGTTCTATCCACATGACATTAAACACATGATAGCATTAAGGCCGAGAACAGTTGAACCAAATGGTTGGGTGCATGTTTCTCGTTCTTGGTTGTTTAACCCACTCATTAAGACTAGCCCTCGAATTAACACTGGCACAAGGGCTAACATATTTGAGATGAAGTATATAACTCTAACTAAACTATAACCTTGAATTGATCTTTCATTATAGTTGTCCTAGTCTGATAGTATACGATTGTCATGGTGTAAATGAGCCCTGCCAACGACATTTATGGCTGTCTGTAACTCACCTCTTTAGGACCATCACTTGTTTTCTATGTCCATCGATTTTTTTCCACATTTCCCTAATCACATGGGTTGGGTACAACTCTGAATTAATTCCATTAAGATTAACCTACGGGGATTTTCCCAAGTCTAATGTTTCACACGTCCCCTCGGCTCTATGTATTTTTCCCTTTGTTTACAATGGTAACCCTATTTCAGTCTTTTGTGTTATCATAACCAACGTTTTGATGGAATAGGTCTCACTCTGGTAGAGGAGAGTATGACGGACCACATCCATTGAATGATACCATAAGCTAGGTAAGGATTCTTTGGTTGTTTATATCCCAACTCTTGATTTTAAGAAAGGTGTTTTACTGTATATATCATTTCTTTCGAAAAACTCCTAAGAGAGTGACTAGCCTATCTTCCATGGTCTGGTGTAGAGTTTTGGAAATGGCATTTCTCCCAGTAGTGTTTGGGTTTTTTCTTTGGTTTAAAACCTATCCTTCGTATTGTTTGCTAGGACCCTGTGTCATGAAATTTTACTGCATTCTATTCGTTTCTTTCCTCAAGTTCCTCGAACCTTATGGGATCAAGGTAAAATAATAGTCCATACTTGAGCCCTTCATAAATTATGTTACTTCAGTAAAGATTCATATTGATTTGTTGTTTTGACTATATACTTTGTGGCTCTCTTGGGTTTTCTTCCCTAGTTGGGATCTGGGATTTCCAACTGTGTGGATGAGCGTTTCCCTTATGATTTTCATGCCATTGAGTCTTTCCATTTCATTATACATATGTCGATATCAGGAAACTTTGTAATTTGTTTAGTGATATCCTCGATCTGTTAATTTATGAGGGTAAAGTCTTCGTGCTCGTGAAGGTATCAATTCATTTCTTTTGAAGGGAATTTTATTTATTTATTTATATCCCTACCTTCTGAAATCACAGAATGTCTAAATGTCTGAGTATGCCAGTAACAATTGGCCTTTACTTTATTTTTCTTGTCGTAAACAATTGCACGGTAAAAATTTAAATAACTCATGAGACAAATCTCCACAATACAGTTAATTTCATGCACACTTATTTCCTAGCATGTTCAATTGAATTTGTCTCCTCCAAAATTGTAAATAATGTTCCTTTTAATCTACAATTATTTTCCTTATTCTATGAAGCCTTTGTACTAGTATGAATACAGTTTATGTCTCTCATCATTTTAGATTTATTCGGGGGCCTTTAGGACCTAGTTGAAGAATTACCTTGTATGTTTTCCTAAAGAATTGAATGTCTTAACTACTTTTATTAAATCATATCTAGGAAAGAAACTCAAGTTTATTTAGAATTATATTCATGATGTTCATTTCAAGAAGGTTTTGATTAAAGTGAGAATGAAATCGTAACCTCATTCTATGTCCAATTGGCAAATCCCGTGGATCCAGGATTGACATTGTACATTCTTCATTATAATTGTTTGGATGTTGTATGATTATTCTCTTTCTGAAAATATTGCTAAGTGTTTGGTTTTCTAAACTCTAATGATGGGCCCATTTTGACTATGAGTGTACCCATCAGACGGTCCTTGTCCCCTCCACCCCCTTTGGGTCCATGTATGATGTTCTCAAGGATGCAAGGGGGAAATACGGATTTTACTATAGACCCCAAGCTAAGTACAATACGAAACTTTCTTGTCTTGTCTCTTTTATAAATATTTTACCCTAGTAATTTAATTCTACACTCAGCTTAAGAATTTTTGTTGCTTCCCACTAAATACTAAATGAAATTTTCTTGGTCTTATTACATGGTTGGTGTGCATGAAATACTTAGATTTTGGTGTAGAATCCCACTCTTGCACGCACTGAGAAAACTTATTCTTTGACACTTGCTTGCAAGTGATCTAGATTATTATACTATTGGGCATTTGATTATGATTATGAGGCATTATGGATTGATGGCTTCTTATTTTTGTTGTATTGACATAGATAGGTGCTATTGAATCGGTTGTCCTGAGTGTGTAGGATTTTGGACCTCGAGGACGTAGAGGCATCGATGAAACCCCTTGGACTCTAGATCGAGTCAGGGAGTGGACTATTGGGGGTTTGATTGTTGTATATATGACAATTGTGCATATGATTAGATGGTATGATTATGGATACTATTTATGACATGATTCATTGATGATGTAGGCTGACGATAGCTTGTCGGCCAGACTCACATGTGGAGTAGAGGGGTAACGCACGACCGCCAGAGACGTTGAGGGAGAGGTGTGGACAACAACCCTACCACAACCTACTAGAACGCCCGTCGTGGCTCGAACTGTAGGTTAACGATTACCTAGTTTTAGAAGACCCACAATGTCACGAGGATCGACTATGACAGTCACTCACGATGATTCTAAGGGGTGCGCAATAAGGCACGGTCCTTATTCCTTAGAGGCCCTTAGTCTCCCACAAGATCACCTGTAAAATTATTGACTCCAGGGGTTTTTGATGTCTACCAAGTTAGTCAAGAGGCAAGTGGCACCCTTGGAGCATGGAGTGCATCTTGAAAGGCTTGTCATGCAAGAAAAATGGAAAAAGACGAGTGGTACCCTTGGAGCACGTAGTGCGTTCTGAAGGGCACATCAGGCAAGGGAAACAGTGTGAGGTGAGTGGCACCCTTGGAGCACCTAGTGCATCGTGAAGGGAACATCACGTTGTTAATTAATAAATGGATAAACCTAGATGGTCTCAGGATGAATAATGTGATAAGAAAGATTCAAAAAAAATTCCCTAATAAAATGTCGCCTAGCCCAGGAAAATAAAGTCTAGGTCTAAGTGATACTTGTGATAAAAAATATTTGTTTACATAAAAATATAAATATAAATAAATAAATAATAATGATAATCATCATTAATCATGTGAGGAGAAGGCGGTAAGGAATTCATTTAATTTATAAAAATATTTTGCTGGATAAAATTTAAAAAGGAAAAAGGCAAAAAGTTAATTTTCTACACCTGCCATTTTGAGTTTTAAAGGAAAAGGGAAAGAGGTGAATTTAAAAGAAATAGGAAACTAGGAAAAAGAGGGAAACATAAAAGGAAAGGGGAAACACAAGGAAAAAGAAGGAAGTCTAACTTAGTAGGGTATCTAGCATTTAAGAACCTGTAAATTAAAGTCAACTAGTAAATTAGTAAGGGGGAAGGTCATTAAAACTTGTAAGGGAATATTGGGACACCTAGGAGCGATTCTAGGAGTGCTTTTAGGTGGGTGAGGGAAATAAGAGTAATTAATTAATTAATGAAATTAATTAATGGTGCAATGAAGGGGATGGGTGAAACTTGTATGGGGAGGATTATTATGAATTAAATTATTGAACAATGAATTAAATGGGATATTGGGAAAGTAAATGACTTAGAAAATCTATATAAAGGAGGGAGGAGGAGGATGATGGATCTCTTCTTTAATGAGAAATGTTATGATGCAAAATTTTAGACCTGACTGACTTATCTTGTGGTAGCTGGGATGCCCAACTTGGTGAGGAGTGGTAGCTCGGCCTTGCGAGGCGATCTAGGAGCTAGTTGATCTATGTTTCAGTGTGTGTGGCCCCTTTGCATCTCGGGGGGCTAAGGGGAATAAGATTATCCCTAGCATTGGATGGGAGGTACCGGTGAAGTCTCATTGATCGACAAGAAGGAGCTGCACAGAGCACGCGGGACAACAACTTAGGGTTGGCGACTTGGGCTACGGTATGCTTCCTTTGTTTCTGCATGATTATTAGTATATTTTATGCTTGTAGTTTTGTATGTTTAATTGGGTAAAGGAAATGATTGACTTAGCATTTTAATTGATGAATGAATCCCCCCCATAGCCCTTAGCTCATTATTGATTTATTTCCTTCAATTTTGATTCCCTGGATGTTGTGACCGTCCTATGGTTATATTGATTTACGATGAGTTGCACTTCGTAATACACCCTCATCCCTAGTTGATCAACCCTCGCCTGGGCAGTCGGCCAGGAGCCGAATCGATGGTCGTCACTTCGGTGTTAATAGAACTATAGATCCAAATGCCTTTCCTTTATATACGAGGATGATGAGCGAAGGATGTTCCTTTTAGTTGTCTACCCTTGCAGATTGTTCTTGGCTAATTGTTGGTCCTTGCACCTTCTTGTGTTGAGTATTTATGCCATTGTTATCATTCCCATCCCCAAATTTTCAACTCTGCATTTTCATACTTCTAGCTTGCATTTTATCACTTAAACCTCAGGGAATATACCCTTGATCGAATGCGACTAAAATTTTAGTTACACAACAAATTAATGTACACTAGTACCCATTTCACCCATACCTAATGGTCTGCAAATCAATTTCTTGATGTAGTATAAGTTAGTGAATTCACACAACATGCTTTTATATAGCTATTTATATTCGAGTTAACTTAAAATTGATGTAGTGTTTTGTATCTGGCGATGTTTATAGCGATGTATCAATTTGTATTTGTATTCAACAATGTTATAGAGAAATTATGCATTGGGTTAAACTCCAACAATATTTATAGTTTATTGTTACTCCTTTGATCTGTGTGCAACGATACATCTCTATAAAATGGAGCTGATGTTAGTTCTTATTATACGCATAGAGTATTTATCTAGTTATTCTTACTCCTTTAATCTGTGCACAGTGATACAACTCTGCATTATGGAGTTGTACAATATTCTTGTTATTCTACGCAACAATGTATTTATCTTGTATAGGGTTATTTTATTCTTGTTATGAGATAGGCATAGTGAGCAATAGGCACAACGATATAATTATTATTATTCTGGTTTATCTCTTTAAATATATGCACATCGATGATTCCTTAGAACAGGTTATTGTAAATTCTTAATTTATGCCCAACAATATATATTGATATTGATATTCTTAATTTGACACAGCGAAATGAGCATGGTTATTTTCTATGATGTCAAAGCATTCCCATAGATAAACCATAATGAAATTTAGGTGTCAGGATGCCAATCAATTTTGCCTCTGTGTTGATTAAAATATAATTAATACCCAAGTGTTCTTCACAACGAATGTTGGAAGGCTTTTGACATTAATGGCTTGGTAATCGATTATTTTATATCCTGTGTGGCTGTTGATAGTCCACCCTTGACAACACATTTTTCTATAATAGTGATGGACATAATTTCATTTGATAGTGAATACCTTTTAATTATTGTGTGAGGGTGCATATTTGGGCAAAAATTTTTAGTTGTACTTCAACGAATTTTTAAAATCAATAAAGAGTGACAACAGTTTTACACACACGAATTTTTAAAATATTGATGACTGGAAACATTATTTTTTTAGACAATGATTGTTTTGAGAATTTCTAATAGAGTTTTGCCAACTGTTGCAACCTTCAGGTATCATTATAGGTCAAAGTTCGAGAATTATGCAAAAGAAATGGGTTGCGGGAAACGCAAGAGAATGCCCCTTCTGGGCTCATGGGTTGGGGCTTTGGGTTAACGTGTTAAGCACTTAGACACACCACTTGTGGGTGCCTCCCTTCAGTCTGGTGTTGTGTCTCTCAGGTGTTGCCTTGTGATTTTTACGATTTGGATTGGCCCGCAAATCATTGTTGATAGGTTAAGATTGGGCCTTGGCCCCATACTTTTGGCCTCAGACCCATACATTTGGGGCAGTGGTGTTAAGTTAATTTATGATTCCTGGTGGCAAGTTGTTGGGCGGTAGATTACACTGCAGTAAATAATTGTCTTTAACAGTTTAACTAAGCCAACTCTTGTGTTATTTTTACTGATGCCTTATTCTTTAAAACTTTTCCTTGTTAAGGTAAGGTAAGTTAGTTCCTCATAAAGGTAAGGGTGAATGAAATAAATATAATGTTGTAATTGCAGATGACATAAATTACTTTAAAGCTACCCCATCTCCTTAAACTAATCAATAATACTGAACATGGTTGCCATTTTAAAAGGAAGCAGGGAGTATTGTTACATGCTTTTAACTTTAGATAGAGGTTGGATTCACGTGTTGAATTCGTCTTGATGGAAAATTGTGAATGAGGTACTTATGGTTGTTGCACAATTCTAAATCTGTTGAAGGCAGTCACCTTGTGCCTCGTTAGCTTGATTGCTAGAGTGCTCATGTTTATAGTTTTCTTTTAGGGCATGACAGTCAAGTCTGGACTTCTTCCGTTGGCTTGTGCCACGATTTGAAGGTTTAAGACAGTTTAGTTGCGCCTTAGATACTACTGCGCTTGATGCATTGTGGTGGCACAATTACTTATAATGGGATCAATGTGCGCGTTGATCAATGAGTGCATATGATAAGATGGCATGGAGTCTAATGATTCTTGTTGTGGGCGTTGCTCATTTTAATAGACGTTGGTACTTCATTTTGGAACGCCTTAATGTGGTTGGTTTCTCATCGTAGAGGCTTCTAGTTTTGGTAGTTGAATTCGTTGTGTCAGGATCGATCGTGGTTATAGGTTGCCTAGTTGGTGTGCATTGTGTTCATCATCAGGTGGTATGGTTTAAMAGTTGTTGTCGTTGCCTTGCTACCTAAAAACAACAAACAAATTGCCTTGTTTGTGTCGCTTGTAGTCGTAAGGACGGGGATTGTTACATTTGGACATTTCCTTACACAAAAGGTACTCGGGTTCCTTTTACAGTACTCTCATAKTTTATCATTCAAGGTTCTAACAAACGAAATAACGGTTCCAACCTAGAATATCATTATTGTGGAAAGTTCAAACCAGACTCCTGTAGCGATTGGTTAACAAGTATATTCAGCTGTTGTAATGATGTTTCACTGTTGGAAAATATAAACACAGTATTTGCGTAGAGTTGAATACACCTTTGATTACTGGTCGGATTTTGGAATATGTAATAAGTTTACTATTTGAGTCACATGATTCTTCTCCTATGCATTTGTAATCAAACAATGGTTGTTAAATATTTATTCCAGGCTTATGGTTACATAGATCTTCTATTATTCTTGTTTAAAAGAGTGAAGGGAATACTGTTATGAAAAGAACAAACTCTTGTTATGATTATTGTGGCATCTGAGTGATCATTTTCCTTTATGTCATCAGTATATGGTTTATGTTTACAATAGGCATTTTAAGAGGGTCTGGAAATTTGCACAGACATCTATATATATATATATATATATATATACAGTAGCTTCCTATTATATATAATCATTCCAAGTCTTCAATAATGTTTGCACAGTCTGATATTCATAACTATTTGGTACAGCTTGTGTATCTAAGCTATAGAAAAATTTGTGTAGGTAAATCTTAAATTTTCAAGATTACTTCTAGACTGTTCTTTGGCATTTTCAATTGACAATAAATTTTTGAGCTGGTTACTTATATGCAATAAATTATATGCCTGAAAGGCTAGGGTTAGCACAATACAGATCCCATATAGATTAGATACATTTTTTTTATACTTATATAACACGGTCCCATTTACAGTTAATACACACAGAATCTCTTACTCAAGGAATGCAATAAAACTGTAAGAGTTATACTGTATTTATTTCATTCCAACAAAAATTTAATCAATAAACCCGTTCATCCAAATTTAAAGAGAAGCATTATATCAGTCATCAAACAAATAACACTCAATCAGAGAAGGAGTAGATGGACATATCTGAGAAATTTTCGAACAACAAATGGAATCACCAAGTTACTCCCAACCTTAGAACGAAATATCCAAATCTACTTTCTTCTCTCACCCCCTAGCCTGACCATGAATCCATGAAGGCGAACTCTAGAACTCCTCCCCAACTATAGTCTTTCTATTTCAGAAAACTTCTCCTTGCCTCACACTTTGAAAACAATGTTCATAACAACAAGGGATAATTCTTTCCCCAACATACTATGTAGCATCATGCCTCCTCCCATATGCTATATATCCAAAAGAAATTGTGCCAAGGTCTTTTCCCCTTGGGAATTTTCACAGCTGTCCAAATCCGTGATTTTTAGGGGCTTACAATGGCCAAATTCTTGATTTTCCACTTGCATCATTCAGCCCTGAGGTAGTTCCAACATGTTCCCCACTCATGGAGTCATGGTTAGCTGATTTCAACCTGGCTGTTCCATTTGTCCATCAACAATAAATTAAAAAAAAATTGTTTTCTTACAAGTGTCATAGTCAAAGAGTTAATTGGGTCAAATCAGATTTCTACCCAACATTCATAATCATAATTCACAATTAACTAAATTTGAAATTCGAAATTGCCATAAATGGCAATAATTTTTCAATTTTGAATTTACCAAAAATGGAAATAAATTCCTATGTATTTCCAGACTTAAAAATTATTTATTTTGGGGGATGTTGCATCCTTTCCCCATTCAATAAAACTCTGTCCTCAGTGTTCGTCCCTTCCTCAGAACATGATTGGATGATATTTCTGCAAATCTCCCTCCAACTCCCAAGTGGACTCCTTAGGACTAAAGCGCTTCCATTGCACTTTTACCGAGGCAGAGGCTCTATTCCGAAGTGTTATTTCTCTCCTGTACATAATGCGTACATGATCCACTTGGAAATCAACTTCTGGTTCCACCTACCAAGTTCTTATCGTTCATATGAGTAGGGTCATGAACACAATTCTTTAACAAAGAAACATTAAATACATTATTAATTTTCAGATTTGCAGGAAGTGGAAATTGATATGCCACAAGTCCAATTCGAGCTAAGATCCCGAAATGACCAAAAAACCTGGTTGCCAACTTGGCACAGTTTCCTAGATTTAGTGAACTTCTTCTGGCTTTGAATTTTAAATAGACGTGGTCTCCCACTTGAAATTCCAGCTGTCTCCTTTTCAGGTCGGCATAACTTTTTTTTCTGTCTCGTGCCTCTTTTAAATTTTGTTGTACTTTTCTTACCGTACTCTCCATTTCCTAGAGCATTTCTGGTCCCACCATGAGTCTGTCAACTGGGTTATCACATCTAATTGAAATCATACACTTTATGTCTTACAATACTTCGAAGGGGCTCATTTTAGTCGATGTTTGGTAACCATTGTTGTATGAAAATTCCACCAAGTGCAGGTAGTCTTCCCACTTGCTTGGTTTTGTCCTTATGTACATTCATAACATATCTTCCACATTTTTCTTTGTTCATTGGGTCTGCCCATCTGTTTGTGGATGATAACTTGTGCTGAAATTCAAGTTAGTATTTATTGCTGCAAACAATTATTTCCAACAAGTAGATGTAAATTTTACGTCTGTATCTGCGATCACCATTTTGGGAATACCATGCAGTCTAAAAATTTCTTTCATGAATATTTCAGTGATGTTTATAGCTATAAAAGTATACTTTACAGGAATAAAGTGTGAAAACTTACTAAGATTATCGATTACCCCCATAATTGAATCGTTATGTTTTTGAGTTCTAGTGAAACCTGTAATAAAGTCCAGTGATATAGTCTCCCATTTCCATTCTAGAATAGGTAAGGGATACAACAGGCCGACTGGACGCTAGTGTTAAGCTTTCACTTGTTGACAATCTTGACACTTAGATAAGTATTCTTTTGTTTTTCCCTTCATATTAGGCCAATAAAATAACTTTCCTAGTGTTGTTACCATTTTCTGGTATACCGGATGACCAAAATATGGTTTCTTGTGTACTTCATCCAAAACTGTTAACTTTAATTCAGCTGAATCTGGTATGTATATTCTCTTTTTAAATTGTAGCAGACCATTTATTTCCAAACTTAGATCTGTTTTGTCTAAATTTTTTGTATTATTCCATAAATATTCCATTTTTTTAGTGTAAATTTCATCATTATTGCCTGCAACCTTTATCCTCTGCTGAAGATCATTTTCTTCCCTACTAATGTTTATTTCAAAGAACCCATGAACTCTTCTTCTTAAGTCATCAGCCACCTTATTTTCCTTACCCTTGATGTGTCTTAACTCAAAGTGAAATTTGCTCAAGAAGGCCAACAATATTGCTTGCCTTGCGTTAAGCTCTGGTTGACTAAAAAGAAAATTCACACCACTGTTATCAGTCAATAACATAAATTTTCTTCCCATTATATAGTGCTGCCACATTTTTAAGGCGTGTATTACAACTACCAACTTTAATTCATGAGTGACGTAGTTTCGTTCGTGCTCCTTTAGTTTCCTAGACTCATAACAAATAATGTGTCCTTCCTGAGTCAGGACACCACCCAGACATTTTTTACTTGCATCCAAATAGACTATGAAGTCTTTGTCTAGATCTGCTACCTTTAAAATGGGTGTGGTTGTTATCAATTCCTTTAACTTAGTAAAACTGTCCTAACATTTTTGTGACCAGTTAGACTTGGTTCCCTTCTTTTGTAATGATGTGATAGGGTATGCAATCTTGGAAAATCCCTCTATTAATCTGCGGTAATATCCGGTGATTCCCATGAATGAATAGATGTCTGCTACGTCCTTATGGATTGAGCATTCCATGATGGCTCTTATTTTGTCAAGATCGACTACAATACCTTTTGCAGATATTACATGTCCTAGGTACTATTTTTTCTTTTGATAAAAGTCACACTTATCAAATTTAGCATACAGTTTGTGTTTTCTTAAAGTTTGCAAAACTATCCTTAGGTATTCTTCGTGTTCTTCTTCTGTTTTAGAATATACTAGGATATCATCAATAAATACCAAAACAAACTTGTCCAAGTACTGACTGAAAATGTTTTTCATTAAACACATAAATGTGGTTGGCACGTTAGTGAGACCAAACGGTATAACAACAAATTTGTAATGTCCATATCTCATTCTAAATGTTCTTTTACTTATGTCCTCATCTTTTATCCTAACGTGGTGATAACTAGATCTTAAATCCAATTTAGTAAAAAAAATTTCCCTACCTACTTGATCGAACAAATCATCTATCGTAGGTAAGGGGTACTTGTTCTTAATAGTCATTTTATTTAATTTTCTATAATCGATGCATAAACTTAGATTTATGTCCTTATTTTTCACAAAAAGAACTCATGCTCCCCATGGTGAGACACTTGGTCGAATGTATTTCTTGTCCAACAGTTATTGTAATTGAATCTTTAATTCTGTTAATCTGGGTAACCTCATTTGGCAGGGCTCCTTAGATATAGGAGTTGAACCAGGTAGCAGATCGATAGAAAAGTCTATCTCTCTCCTTGGGGGAAATTTAGGTATCTCATCAATAAACACATCTCTAAAATCATGCAAGACAAAAAAATTCTCTAAGCTAGGTTTATTTTCTTTTTCCAATAGATTTTTCACTTGGATAACTTAAATCTGACAACCTTTTCTCATGCACTTCTTAAATTGCATTGCTGAAATCTGCCTAACTGAGATTGGTTTTTGTATACCTTTAACTGTCCTAATAGTGTTGTTTTCGTCTTTATACTTGAGTGATTTTTCATAACAATCTAAAACTATTTTATGTCTTTCTAACCAATCCATTCTAATAATTATATCATAAGACCCTAACGGTAGAATGTTCAGATTTGTATTTATGTTTTGACCACCTAAACTGAACTCACAGTCAGAAATAAAATCAGATACTTTTCTTCTTGTCCTTGTTGCTAGTTGTACTAGCCAAGATTTTTCATGTTTTGTTCTTTTAAGTTTATTCGAATCCACTACACCAGGAGCGATATAACTCAATGTAGCTCTAGGATCAATTAAAATAGAAATACAAGTATTGTTAATTTTACCTTTAGTTTCCACTACAGAGGACTGGTGATCAACTTGTCGACCATCCATGGCTGCATTGATCCGATGTAAGGTTCTTCCTACATCTCCCACTATAGAGGCTTCCTGTAGGTTGTGAACCATAGTCCTAGTTGTTGAAGTCAAATATGGAGAGTTCTTCCTTAAGTGAGGTTCTCCACATTCCTAGCCTTTTAACGGTTCTCTGAGGATGTCCCCAAACTTCTTTGTTCCTAGATTAACTAGTTTACCACCTCCTTGGGTATTCTAGTTGTGGGAGTGAAAATATTTCCTTGGAAAAATCTTTGTTGCGTTTCAGAAAGGGGTTGGTTGATATCCCTTCTTCCGATGGTTCATTCGGTCTTGTTTCTTGTGCTTCCAACCCTTAGGAAATTTTGACCATTGTTTGTATTGGTCATAACAGATTCGGGCCTTCCGAAAAACTTCACTCAAGGACTTGGGGTTGTCAAATTCGATTTTGTCCTTATAGGACTGTGGTAAACAGCTTAGGAACCATTGGATCTTTACTTTTTCCTCCTGGATATAAGGCACGAACCTTAATAATTCTAGGAATTTGTTTATTAGTTCATCCATATCCATTTGAATGATTTGTAGCTCATAAAACTCTTTGGATTTTCTTTCATAGTAACTTTCAGATAGATACTATTTATTAAAGTTCGACCATTCCATATATTTTTCCTTTAGGCCCTTGGCCAACTTCAGATCCTGCCACTATATTCTTGCTTTTACTTTCAAGTTATAGATGGCCATTCTGACCTTCATATTGTTGGAATAGTTGTAGATTTGGAAATACTTTTTAATGTCCAATAACCATGCTTCAACCTCCTCCCCTGTTCTGAATTCAATGTCAAAGGTGGACGGTTTGATTTTCTTAAACTCTCCCTAAAGATGGTCCACCTGTTTCCTTTTTCTTCCTATTTTTGTTTTATCTTCAACTGTTCGTGTACCTTCAGAAGAGTTGTCTCCTTTCTCTCCTTTGGGACCAAAATTTTTGGAGGCCCTTTTGCTGACCTCTTCTTCCTCGTTATTTTCCTTCAGGCTCTTATTTGTTACTATGCTCCTCAACAATACTTCATTTATTTCCTGTTGTTCTTGTTGTTCCTTTTTTAGTTTCTCATTGTCTTCTTTGATAACTTGCAGCTCCACAATGCGATTTCTCATAGTTTCCAGAACCTCGGTAGGTGAACTTCAATCACTTCTTTTCCTTTGTTCTTCAAGAGGCCTTTTCTTAGTATTCTCCTCGATTTTGATCTCTGATTCATTCTGTGCTGCCATCATCACAATAGAACAAAAAAAAATAAAATTGTTTGTAATAGTAATGGTTTTGTTAGTTTTACATAAACAAAAAATATGTGCTTGTAACAGACCTCCCATTTGTCACGACTACAAACCTCATATACCAAGTGGAATTTTTTTTTTTCTTTTTTTTTGTGTGTTTTTAACAAGTGTGTGCGCGCGTACAAGGGAAACAAACATATTCGACTCTACTTCGCCACCCGACGACTAACAAGATGCAACCACGATGATCACAACAAGAAGACATAAAGCGCACAACAAGTAACTGCAAGCATTAAACGACATACTGTGTTATGTACAGTACGAACACAGATGGAAGAATCCATAGTAGTAGATTTTACTGTTTATTCACAGGAAAGTAGGGCATTTAATCTTAGTTCTCTGCTCCGGAGAGAGAGAATGTCAGATAGGCTCCTCGCCGACTACTCAGGCAAAAACTAGTAATCTTTGTCAGGAGGTCACAGTGGTGGGAACTCTACCTTTAAAGAGCCTGCAACTACTGATACGACCTTAGAGGTGTGTCACAAGAGTGGAAACCCTACCTTTAAAGGGCCCGAGACTCTTGATATGGCACTGGATTCTTTACACAGAAAATAAACAAACACAGAGACTTATATACAAAGCGACTAGTTTTATCAGATCGAAGAGTCTGATATCATACAACTGTGGGTTTGGATGATTCCAATTATAGTACTAACCCTGAAATTAACCCGACCCTAAACGTCAACATAGAAATAAACAACAACTTTATTAACCCTAAATTTAACATCCCAACCCCAATCCAATCAAATAAAAGCACCCTGTAGAAGGAACCCAGTGGAGATCATGGAGGTGTCTACATCCCACCCGACACAAGCAGACCAAGCAATAAATTGTTCACAACCAGGTATAACAAAAATTAATGAAACGACCATGTCCTCTAAGGGAGGCACAAGTCAAGGACCCTGACAATGACCAACCATTATTTAAGTCTCATCATTACCTACGACTCAATTGGAAACAAGTACAAATCATTTGCTTTGTTACAATTTCGTTAGTCGATGAGTTACCAACCCAACCTTAAGGATGTAAATTCAATTAAATGCAATCCCCATTTACTACTCATAGTAACCTATTGTGCTTAATTCAAGGACATTTCAAATATTGAAAATTTACAATAAGATTTCATAATAATGACAACCTTACATTTATATCCTGATAACCTTGCAATAAATTAACTAAACTGCAATGTCATTACCTTAATGATTACAACCTTACATTTCATATTATAAAAGCATGGAAATAAAACAAATTGCATGATATTACTAACAATAAAAAGATAATAGCATAACCATGAAATGATGCCCATAATACCTTTTATATCACCATGACCTCCAATAATCCAATCACATTGCATTTATGCGCTAACCATAATATTAAACTATGATAACATTACCATAATGATGAACACATTCACATTATTTTACCAGGAATATTAGCATTGACGTAAATCATTACACCACATTACCTTAACATTTCATTGCCACACCTTACCTTACATTAACCTTCCGTTACATTACAATACATTACATTCCATCATAATTCATTTCATTAACCTAACATTACATTACAATACATTACCTTCCATCATAATTCTTTCATTAACCTAACATTACATTACAATACATTACATTCCCTCATAATTCATTTCATTAACCTAACATTTCATTACATTACATTTCATTGCTTTACATTAACCTTACATTAACATTTCATTACATTCCATTAGACTATAGAAATGTCAAGATTCTAAGGGAGGAAAAACAGATCTATTCTGTTATAACAATATCAAACAAGACAGTTGTAAGTAACCAACATTCCCTTTTGGAGAACTTGTCTTAAATTCAACGAAAGACCAATATTATGTTTAACTCTAGAACCTCCACTAAATATTGTTCATGGGGAAAAACTATCTAAAGGCGACTTACTGGTTCAGGCATGACATTGAAAATGATAATTATTACATGAAGTTTCCAGGGGATTTTACCTATTTTTCGGTAAACCTTGAAACCTCTATCTGACAAAGACATTCTAAACATAAAAATAGAAATTCAATAATTAAGGGAATTACTCCGCCAGGGAATTCAATGAAGGAAGTATTTCCTAAATACCTAGAGGGTTTAGACACCCCTAGAAATAGGTGGCTAACAAAATCGAGAGGTGTTTAACCCTGCAACGTGCATATCTGGACGTAAGCCAAGGGATGGCCACACCACAACTACCTGTCATTATAACAGGTGTTACTTCACCCGAAAACCTGGAGAGGCCCACACCACAGTTAAATGTCACCATTATTACTTGCTGTAAGCTAACACGCTTTCTAGGGAGCGACCATGCAGCCGACTCATACACACAGGTCTGCAAAGGTAGAGAATTAAACCACAGGTTAGGCAACACGTAGAGGGGCGAGTCATAACAACTAGTTCGAGCTGGTGGAATCAATCCCACGAGGCGCCCAGGAAATGGAATCGCCCCTGGTAAACATCGGTAAACCGTTAAGTAACAGGGCGGGTGATTCTTACACTCGCTGAGTAACCTCGTCCGAGAGTAAAGGTCTGTCTGGTAGAATCACTGAGGATGGATTCGTCGTGCCCCTTCTCAGCTATTAGGTTTGTTGCGTGAGAGATCTTTCATCTTCCCTAAAGGATCTCACGTAGGAAGTGGCACATGAAGGGGGTTCGCTCGACAAGGAGACACACAGGACAAAAGATCATTCTCAACCCCTAACTCCTCCAGGGATGGGTTAAAAGTTAGGAGAACTGATTGCTGAAGTGGAGAACAAAGCGCAGAGAGTTTGGAAGAACAACAGGAAAAAAAAGACGTAGTCATAGGGTAGAAGGCCGCGCCTCTTATTCACTTGCGGGCATCTACAGGCTCCCTAAAAACACAGAGTCATCTAGGAAATTTTGGCGACGAAAGAGATTTCAACTAAATTAATGAAAAAGAAAAAAAGGGGCGGTCAAAATATAAGTAATTTGCTGAGCAGAAGGGACATAATTCCTAAAAATAACAGTAAAAATAAAATAAGCAATCAACGTAAAAAAAAAATCATTGAATCATTTTATTTGGGAAATCCATAATCCCGAGCAATTGTAATGGTATCAACACAAGTTCCAAGAGACAGAATTCAGGCAGAAAAAGAAGGGCATGGCTGCCAAAATTTGACACATACGAGGAGGGATTCCATCACAACCACAGACTTGAAAGCTTGTAGCGATCAACGAGAGGGCATAGGCCCAAGATAAAAGAAAAATCATCAATAACACTAAGCAGAGTTAAAACACTGAGAAAAAGTGGCCATTAAAAATAATCGCAGAGTCAAGTTGCGAGGGAGGTAATGAAAACACAATGCGCGTTCATACAACAGTAATTAAAACAAAAGATAATCTAACCGGTGAATATAAAATGCAGAAATAAGGAACTTCGCCATCTTTTACAATCTCAGGGTACTTTAAAAGTGCAATCATAATACCAGATGATTTCTTACCCACTTAACGCACATGTGGATATAATCCTACATCCTACAACATTTTTACCATTTAACCAAAATGTGTACCTTTGTCTGTTCGCTTGCTCCGAGATTCGTTCGCACGCTCCGGGCCGCTCCCTCTTTCCGACCATCGAGACCTCACCAGTACCTCCCAGCTAATCGCTAGGGGTACTCTGCTTCCCCCTTATCCCCCCGAGCTGCAAAGGGGCCACACACTATCCATATGGTACGTCTAGCTTCCCAAATCACCTTGCAAGGCCGAGCTACCACTCCTATCTGAGCTGGAAAATCCCAACTCACCTTGCAAGGCCGAGCTACCACTCCTATCTGAGCTGGAAAATCCCAACTCTCCACAAGTAATCAGTCAAGTCACAAATCCAGCAGCGTAACGTTACGCTAATAGCCGATCCCTTTCTTCCTCATCTTCCCTTTCTTTTATAAAGTTTTGAGACCCACCAACTTTCCCTAAATCACATTTAAATTAAGTTTCAATAACAAAAATTCTAAATATTCTCCTGCGTACAAGTGTCGTCCATCCCCCTCTTTCCTTCAATAATTAATTTCCTTAAATTATTAATTGACTCATTTCCCTCACCCACCTAGAGTTGCTCTTAAATTTACTCCTAGGTGTTCCTAGATCCCCTTACATGTTTTAAATACTTTCGCTAAAAATGATGTTGCTTAATTAGCTCAAATTAGAAGGTTCTTAATTGCAGATTCCTTACTATGTTGACCTCGCTTTTTACCATAAGTTTCCTTCCTTCCTTTATTATGTTTCCTCCATTCCTTAATTTCCTATTTATTTTTTATTTTTCCCCTCTTTCCCTTTTTATTAGAGCCAAAATGCCAGTTGCGCTTTTTAGTCTTTTCCTTTAATTATTAATTTAATATCTTTTTATACTTTCACAGGTTAGGAATTAAATTCTTCTTTACCATTTTTTTAACTTGACTGATTTTTATTAAATTTATACTTTCTTCATTTGACCCAAAATATTTTAGGCAAATTAAACTATTACTTAGGTGGGTTTTTAGTTTAAATTTTTATTTTTATTTTTAGGGTCTTTTTCTTAAGGTTACCCTAAATTTTTACCCTAGAAATGTTTTAGACTTAGGACTTAGATTCTGAACTGGGCGACATTTGGTTAGGGAAGTTGTTTAAGGATTTATTAAGGCGTTAAATGTCTTAGGGCCATATAGGTTTGTTTATTCATCACCATCAACGCGACGTGCCCTTCAGGACGCACTACGTGCTCCAAGGGTGCCACTCACCTTGGTTGGTTCTTTTGCACGACGTGCCCTTCAGGATGCACCCCGTGCTCCAAGGGTACAACTCGCCAAGGTTGTTTCTTTTGCGCGACATGCCCTTCAGGATGCACCACATGCTCCAAGGGTTCCACTCGCTAACTTGTGTTTCTTTCACGCGACGTGCCCTTCAGGATGCACCACGTGCTCCAAGGTTGCCACTTTCCAACTTGACTGATTGGTAGACATATATAACCCCTGGAGTCAACACTCCGCCAAGTGAACTTGTGGGAGACTAAGGGCTCTAAGGAATAAGGCCCCCACCTTATTGTGCACCCCTTAGAATCATCGTGAGAGACTGTCGCAGTTTTCCCCCACGACATCGTGGATCCTCTCGAACTAGGTAATCGTTAACCTACAGTTCGAGCCATGACGAGAGTGCTTGTAGGCTGTGGCAGGGCTGTTGTCCACACCTCTCCCTCAACCTCTCTGGA
The DNA here is from genome assembly GCA_009831015.1 of Picea engelmannii. NCBI lineage: Eukaryota > Viridiplantae > Streptophyta > Pinopsida > Pinales > Pinaceae > Picea > Picea engelmannii. Next base: position 152,764 of record ML778084.1, on the reverse strand, counting down.
AAGTGTGTGTGGCCCCTTTAATCCATATGTGAGTCTGTTCGGCAAGCTATCATCAGCCTGCATCATCAAAAATCGTGTCAGAACATGTCCACATCATATCATCAAATCAATGGAATATCACAACAAATAAATCAACCAAAATAGCACACTCCCTGACTCAATCTGGAGTCCAAGGGGTTCCATCGATGCCTCTGCATCACTCAAGGTCCAAAACCATACACACTCAATAAAAATGAGTCAATAGCACCTGTCTATGTCAAAGCAGTAAAACATCATGTCATCTATCATAACGCATCATAATCAAAGATAAATGTTTTAACATCATAAAATTCCAGATCACTTGCGAGAAAGTGTCCTCAAAGAATAAGTTTTCTCAGTGCACCAGAGCGGGATGTTACATACACCCCCTCTTGGTCTAAACTTTGACCCAAAGTTTCTCAGTATAAATGCCAAAATAAATGTATCATAGTATCATAAGTCTATCTGTCAAACAAAAATGGAAACTGATGGAGCATATCATATGCGTCCTCCCAGTTTGCCGAGTGCGGACTATAACTGTCCCACTGGACCTTGACCTAATCTACCATTCGACATCGTAACTGTTGAAAACGATAATCTCAAATGTGGACCGGCTCAGTCGTGAGCACTCCCTCGTACGATACCTACAAGGAACTCATGTCAATCACATGTGTAGGATCACTAATATAATGTCTCAAAACAGATACATGGAATACATCGTGCATACGCCTCAAAGAATCAAGCAAGGCTAGTCGATAGGCCACGGGCCCCTTTCTCTCCACAATCTCGAAAGGTCCCATGAACCTAGGAGAGAGTTTAGCTCCCTTTCCAAACTTGATTGAACTCTTATGTTGTTTAACCTGCAAGAAGACTCCATTGCCGACCTCGTAACTACGGTCGACTCGGTGCGCATTGGCATAACTCTTCTGTCGATCCTGGGGTTCTTTAATCCTTTGTCTTATGGTTTTCATTTGTTCTTCCATTTCTTGGATCGCTTCTGGTCCCACTACGACCCTATCCTCAAGCCGATCCCAACTCAAGGGAGTCCGACACGGTCACTCGTAAAGAAACTCGAAAGGCACCATTTTAATGGTGCTCTGGTAACTGTTGTTGTAAGCGAACTCTACTAGAGGCAAGAATTCCTCCCAATGCTTTTGTTGGTCCATCACGTACATGCACAACATGTCTTCCAAAGTTTGGTTCGTTCGTTCGGTCTGTCCGTCGGTCTCTGGGTGATACGCAGTACTAAAGTTAAGTTGGGTTCCCAAAGCCTCTTGGAAACTCGTCCAAAATCATCTAGTAAACACCGATCCTCGATCGGATATAATCCTCTTAGGCACGCCATGTAGCCTCACAATCTCACTGATGAAAACTCTCTCTATGTTAGGTGCCTGATACGTCGTACATACAGGAATAAAGTGAGCACTCTTCGTCAGAGTGTCTACTACTACGAAAATCGAGTCATGTCTCCTTGCCGTCAGTGGAAATGAAATGATAAAATTCATCGAAATGACCTCCCATTTCGATTCCGGAATGGCATGTGGTTGTAGTAATCCTGTTGGGTGTCTATGTTCAGCTTTTACCTGCTGACACTCCAGACACCTATCCACAAAGTTGACTATGTCGGCCTTCATTACCTTCCAAAAGAATAAGGGCTTAAGGTCTACCCTCATCATCATAACTCCCGGGTGAGCCATGTAAACTACTCTATGAGCCTTGCTCAGGATCAACATCCTCAACTCGTCGTTTGGCGGTACGTAAATCTGACTTTTAAACCTCAATAAACCATCGCTATGAAAAGAATATCCCTCATATCATGGTACCATCATGGTGTTTTGTCCGTTAAAACCCTCGACCTCCTTATACCAGTCATCCTCACGCTGTAAAGTGAGGATATTCTCACGTAGATTCTTCTGAAGAGGAAATACCGAAAATATGCATGGCCTCCAACTCAGAGCATCCGCCACTCGGTTCACTGTTCCCTTTATGTAAGTAATCTCAAAGTTGTACTCGCTAATCAATTCCGACCAACGTCGTTGTCGCCCGTTCAGGTCACTTTGCGTGAAAATGTGTTGTAGTCCACAATGATCAGTCTTTAATTCAAATTTTCTTCCAACAAGGTAATGTCTCCAAACCTTCAAGGCATATATGATGGCTAATAACTCCATATCGTGCATCACGTAGTTCTCCTTATGCCTTCTCAATTTCCTCGAAATGTAAGAAATCACTCGTTCGTCTTGCATCAAGACTCCGCCTAAACCTTCCTTGGATGTGTCTGTGCATACCAAGAAGTCCGTGTCCATGTCAGGGACCCTTAGTATCGGCTCTGTCGTCAACAACTCTTTAATCCTCCAAAATTCTTCCACACATTTCTCGGACCAAACAAACTTCTTGTTTTCCTTCTGCAATTCCTTGATCGAATTTGCTATCTTCGAAAATCCCTCGACAAACAATCGATAGTATCCTTCTAAACCCATAAAGATGCGCACCTCTGTGAAATTCGTCGACATAGGCCATTCCATAATAGCCTCGACCTTGGTCGGATCCACAGTGATACCTTCCCCAGAGATGGCCTTCCCTAAGTAGTGAATCCTCGATTGATAAAAAGAGCATTTGGACAAATTCCCATACAATTTGTGCTCTCGCGGGCACTGTAGTACCAAGCGCAAGTGCTCGCCATTCTCCTCCATCGTCCGAGAGTAGATCAAAATATCGTCAATGAATACTTGGATGAACTTGTCAAGTATTTGCGGAACAGACCGTTCATCAACTCATAAATACTCCTGGGGTGTTTGTCAATCCAAATGGAAAAACAGTAAACTCGTAATGTCCAAATCTCATCTTAAAGGTAGTCTTAGGGACGTCATCCTCCTTGATCTGCAACTAGTGATACCCTTCTCACAAATCGATCTTGGAGAACATTTTCGCACCATTCATTTGATCGAATAGATCATCAATTCTTGGTAATGGATACTAATTATTGATTGTAGCCTTGTTCAGTTGATGGTAGTCAATGCAAAGCCTCCATGATCCGTCCTTATTCCAAATGAAAATAACTGGTGCACCCCACGGTGACACACTAGGGCGTATCAGTCCTAGGTCTAGCAACTCCTTCAGTTGCATTTTTATCTCTTGCAACTACGAGGTCGACATATGATAAGGCGTTCTTTCTATCGGTTCGGTCCCCAGTTTCAGGTCTATGGTAAACTCCAATTCCCTTTTCGGTGGCATCCCAGGTAACTCCTCTGGAAATACGTCCGCAAACTCCTTCACCACCAGAAGGTGTTCTAGACCTTCCACTACTCCCTTTTCGTTTAGCGCAAGGATCGCATAAGTCTTGCACCCCTTGCGCATACTCTTCCGTAATTGTAAGGAAGATATGAACCTCAGGGAAACTACCTGGTTCCGGCCTACAATCACACGTCTCTGTCCTTCATCATCTACCAAGCTCAACCATTTCATATTACAGTTGAGCATCGCCTCATGCGACTCCAACCAATCCATACCAATCACGACATCATAAGATCTTAAGATCGTGATGTACAGTTTGACCCTCGTGAAAAACTCTCCTAGGTTAAGGGCACAGCCTGTAACCTTTCCTCCAACCTTCTGTTTGGCTCTCGAAGCCATCTCCACGAAGCTAAACTCATCGTGTTCGACTTCCTTTACCTTAATCCTTTTTAGCGTTTCACCAGAAATGAAACTCTCAGTAGCACCTAGGTCTATCAGAATACTAAGGGCCTAGTCAGCGACAATACCTATCGTCTCGGGCACAATCGACTGGTGCTCTGCTTGGCAGTTATTCACCACTGCATGAATCTGATGGGCCTTCCCCATATCTCCCGTTGTAGTGGGTCCGACTGATCCGGACACTTTTTTCCTCTCCACAGGACAGTCGCACTGGTAGTGTGGCTCCCCACATGTCCAACACCCCTTCTTCGGCCCAGTAGTCCTGGTACCCGAAGTAGAAGATGACATCCCACTGGCCTGGAACCCTGGTCTATTCTGCTGAATAGGCCTAAACTGCTGCTGCTGAGGGAGGCACTGCTACTGATGCTCTGGTCCCCGATAAGGTGTCCATGACTGAGGCGACGGTCACCACGGTGTAGTGAAAGTGGATCCCCTCTGGAAGCCACGATATCTCGGCGTATGTCTCGCTGGTGTCRGGTGATGCAGTGTTCTAGATGAACCCTACCCTACTGGTCTCGCTGGAGTCCTGGTCTGACCCCCACTAATAAGCTTCTCCTCTGCTATGAGGGCCTTCTAGACGGCTTCGTGCAAGGTTTGAGACATCAAAATCCTAGCCTTTKCATGCAGGTTGTCGTTAAGGCCAAACACGAACCGGTTGGCCTTAAGTTTCTCTGTGTTAAGGTGCAGATCATACCGGAGCAGCTCCATAAAACGTGCCTCGTACTCGGGCACCGTACGACCTCCCTGTCGTAAGGCRTTGAACTCATTRAGCTGATGCTCAATGAATTCCTTTGAAATATACCTCTCTCGAAACCGTTCCTCAAACAGTTCCCATGAAACATCTTCAACGGCCATGTTCAGCASCGGTAGGAGCGTCTTCCACCACAGAAGAGCGCTCCCCTTCAGTTGAAAGACCGCCATGTGGACCTTCATGTTGGAGGTATAATCACGAAGTGCGAAGCACATCGCCATGTTCTCCAACCATGCCTCGGTGGCTACGCCATCCGGGGCACCAAAGAAATCAGGAAATTTGACCTTCTCGAGTTAACAGTGAATGCTATCGGTAACGGTCGGTGCGCGTGATGGAACCTCAGCGGGTGCTGACGCTCTGGCCTCATCTCTGTCCAAACGGCTGATCAGTGCCTCGGACATGCGCTGAAAAGATCTCATCATCCCAAAAACATCGCCAACTGCTATCTTCTCCTGTCCGAGAACCTGCTCATCTCCACAGGGGTTAGACCCCTCAGGCGTGGATGCTACTGGAGGCATCGCGCCTCCTCCCCTAGCACCCCGTCATCTACCTCCGTGGCGTCCTCTAACCATGATTACCTGCACACACACAATCAACTCGATCAACAACAATATAATCAAATCAAATCATGTCACGAAATCCGTAGTGAATCCCAAGTCGTGGGTCGAACCGAATCTGATACCATATGTAATGGACCTCCCATTCGTCATGACTACAAACCTCATATACCACGTGGATTTTTTTTTTTCTTTTTTTTTGTGTTTTTAACAAGTGTGTGCGCATGTAGAAGGGAAACAAACATATTCGACTCTACTTTGCCACCCGACAACTAACAAGACACAACCATGATGATCACAAAAGAAGACATAAGGCGCACAACAAGTAACTGCAAGCATTAAACGACATACTGTGTTATGTACAGTATGAACACAGATGGAAGAATCCATAGTAGTATATTTTACTATTTCTGCACAGGAAAGCAGGGCATTTAATCTTATTTCTCTGCTCCGGAGAGAGAGAATGTCAGATAGGCTCCTGGCCGACTGCTTAGGCAGAAACTAGTAATCTCTGTCAGGAGGTCACAGTGGTGGGAACTCTTCCTTTAAAGAGCCCGCGACTACTCATACAAAATTAGAGGTGTGTCACAAGAGTGGAAACCCTGCCTTTAAATGGCCTGAGACTCTTGATACGGCACATGATTCTTTACACAGAAAATAAACAGACACAAACTTATATACAAAGCGACTAGTTTTATTAGATCGAAGAGTCCGATATCATATAACTGTGGGTTTGGATGATTCCAATTATAGTACTAACCCTGAAATTAACCCGACCCTAAACGTCAGCATAGAAATAAACAACAACTTTATTAACCCTAAATTTAATATCCCAACCCCAAGCCAATCAAATAAAAGCACCCTGTAGAAGGAACCCAACGAAGATCATGGAGGTGTCTACATCCCGCCCGACACAAGCAAACCAAGCAATAAATTGTTCACAACCAGGTATAACAAAAATTAATGAAACGACCACGCTCTCTAAGGGAAGCGCAAGTCAAGGACCCCGATAATGACAACCATTAGTTAAGTCTCAACATTACCTACGACTCAATTGGAAACAAGTACAGATCATTTTCTTTGTTAAAATTTCGTTAGTCGATGAGTTACCAACCCAACCTTAAGGATGTAAATTCAATTAAATGCAATCCCCATTTACTACTCATAGTAACCTATTGTGATTAATTCAAGGACATTTCAAATATTGAAAATTTACAATAAGATTTCATAATAATGACAACCTTACATTTGTATCCTGATAAGCTTGCAATAAATTAACTAAACTGTAATGTCATTACCTTAATGATTACAACCTTACATTTCATATCATAAAAGCATGGGAATAAAACAACTTACATGCTATTACTAACAATAAAAAGATAATAGCATCACCATGAAATGATGCCCATAATACCTTTTATATCACCATGACTTGAAATAATCCAATCACATTGCATTTATGCACTAACCATAATATTAAACTGTGATAACATTACCATAATGATGAACACATTCACAATATTTTACCAGGAATATTAGCATTGACATAAATCATTACACCACATTACCTTAACATTTCATTGCCACACCTTACCTTACATTAACCTTCCGTTACATTACAATACATTACATTCCATCAAAATTCATTTCATTAACCTGACATTACATTACAATACATTACATTCCATCATAATTCATTTCATTAACCTAACATTACATTACAATACATTACAATCCCTCATAATTCATTTCATTAACCTAACATTTCATTACATTACATTTCAGTACTTTACATTAACCTTACATTAACATTTCATTACATTCCATTGGACTATAGAAACGTCAAGATTCTAAGGGAGGAAAAATAGACCTATTATGTTATAACAATATCAAACAAGACAGTTGTAAGTAACCAACATTCCCTTTTGGAGAACTTGTCTTAAATTCAACGAAAGACCAATATTATGTTTAACTTTATCATCTCCACTAAATATTCTTCATGGGGAAAAACTGTCCAAAGGTGACTTATTGATTCAGGCATGACATTGAAAATGATAATTCTTAGACGAAGTTTCCAGGGGATTTTACCTAGTTTTCGGTAAACCTTGAAACCTCTATCTGATAGAGACATTCTAAACATAAAAATAGAAATTCAATAATTAAGGGAATTACTCCGCCAGGGAATTCAATGAAGGAAGTATTTCCTAAATACCTAGAGGGTTTAAACACCCCCAGAAATAGGTGGCTAACATAATCGAGAGGCATTTAACCCTGCAACGCGCATATCTGGACGTAAGCCAAGGGACGGCCACACCGCAACTACCTGTCGCTATAACAGGTGTTACTTCACCCAAAAATACGGAGAGGCCCACGCCGCAGTTAAATGACACCATTATTACTCACTGTAAGCTAACATTCTTTCTAGGGAGTGACCATGTAGCCGAATCATACACACAGGTCTGCAAAGGTAGAGAATTAAACCACGAGTTAGGCAGCATACAGAGGGGCGAGTCATAACAACCGGTTCAAGCTGGTGGCATCAATCCTGTGAGGCACCCAGGAAATGGAATCACTCCTGGTAAACATGGGTAAACTGTTAAGTAACAGGGCGGGTGATTCTTATAGTCGTTGAGCAACCTCGTCTGAGAGTAAAGGTCTGGCTGGCAGAATCACTGAGGACAGATTCCTCGTGCCCCTTCTCAGATATTAGGCGTGTTGCGTGAGAGATCTTTCGTCTTCCCTCAAGGCGCTCACGTAGGAAGTGGAACATGAAGGGGGTTCACTTGGAAAGGAGATGCACAAGACAAAATATCATTCACAACCTTGAACTCCTCCAGGGATGGGTTAAAGGTTAGGAGAATCGATCGCTGAAGTGGAGAAAAAAGTGCAGAGAGTTTGGAAGAACAACGGGAAAAAAAATACGTAGTCGTAGGACAGAAGGCCGCACCTCTTATTCACTTGCGGGCATATACAGGCTCCCTAAAAACACAGAGTCATCTAGGAAATTATTGCGATGGAAGACATGTCAACTAAATTAATGAAAAAGAAAAAAAGGGGCAGTCAAAATATAAGTAATCTACTGAGCAGAAGGGACAAAATTCCTAAAAATAACAGTAAAAATAAAATAAGCAATCACCGTAAAAATAAATATCATTGAATCATTTTATTTGGGAAATCCATAATCCCGGGCAATTGTAATGGTATCAACACAAGTCCCAAGTGACAGAATTCAGGCAGAAAATGAAGGGCATGGCTGCCAAAATTAGAGACAGACGAGGAGGGATTCCATCACAACCGCAGACTTGAAATCTTGCACTGATCAATGAGAGGGCATAGGCCCAAGATAAAAGAAAAATTTTCAATAACACTAAGCAGAGTTAAAATACTCAGAAAAAGGGGCCATTAAAAATAATCGCAGAGTCAAGTTGCGAGGGAGGTAATGAAAACAAAATGTGCGTTCATACAACAGTAATTAAAACATAAGATAATCTAACCAGTGAATATAAAACGCGAAAATAAGGAACTTCGCCATCTTTTACAATCTCAAGCTACTTTAAAAGTTTAGTCATAATACCAGACAATTTCTTACCTACTTAATGCACATGTGGATATAATCCTATGTCCTACAACATTTTTACCATTTAACCGAAATGTGTACCTTTGCTTGTTCGCTTTCTCTGAGAGTCATCCGCGCGCTCTGGGCCACTCCCTCTTGCCGACCATCGAGACCTCACCGGTACCTCCCAGCTAATCGCTAGGGGTAATCTTCTTCCCCCTTAGCCCCCCGAGCCGCAAAGGGGCCACACACTATCCAGATGGTACGTCTAGCTTCCCAGCTCGCCTCGCAAGGCCGAGCTACCACTCCTATCTGAGCTAGAAAATCCCAACTCCCCACAAGTAATTAGTCAAGTCACAAATCCAGCAGCGTAACGTTATGCTAACAGCCGATCCCTTTCTTCCTCATCTCCCCTTTCTTTTATAAAGTTTTGAGACCCACCAACTTTCCCTAAATCACATTTAAATTAAGTTTCAATAACAAAAATTCTAAATATTCTACTGCGCACAAGTGTCGTCCATCCCCCTCTTTCCTCCAGTAATTAATTTCCTTAAATTATTAATTGACTCATTTCCCTCACCCACCTATATTTGCTCCTAAATTTACTCCTAGGTGTTCCTAGATCCCCTTACATGTTTTAAATACTTTCCCTAAAAATGATGTTGCTTAATTAGCTCAAATTAGAAGGTTCTTAATTACAGATTCCTTACTATGTTGACCTCGCTTTTTATCATAAGTTTCCCTCCTTCCTTTATTATGTTTCCTTCATTCCTTAATTTCCTATTTATTTTTTATTTTTCCCCTCTTTCCCTTTTTATTAGAGCCAAAATGGCAGTTGCGCTTTTTAGTCTTTTTCTTTAATTATTAATTTAATATCTTTTTATACTTTCACAGGTTAGGAATTAAATTCTTATTTACCATTTTTTTAACTCCACTGATTTTTATTAAATTCATACTTTCTTCATTTGACCCAAAATATTTTATGAAGACTAAACTATTACTTAGGTGGGTTTTTAGTTTAAATTTTTATTTTTATTTTTAGGGTCTTTTTCTTAAGGTTACCCTAAAGTTTTACCCTAGAAAAGTTTTAGACTTAGGACTTAGATTCTGAACTGGGCAACATTTGGTTAGGGAAGTTGTTTAACGATTTATTAAGGCGTTAAATGTCTTAGGGCCATCTCGGTTTGTTTATTCATCACCATCAACACGACATGCCCTTCAGGACGCACTACATGCTCCAAGGGTTCCACTCGCCTCGGTCGTTTCTTTTGCGCGACGTGCCCTTCAGTATGCACCCCGTGCTCCAAGGGTGCCACTCGCCAAGGTTGTTTCTTTTGTGTGACGTTCCCTTCAGGATGCACCACATGCTCCAAGGGTGCCACTCGCTAACTTGTGTTTCTTTCACGCGACGTGCCCTTCAGGATGCACCACGTGCTCCAAGGGTGCCACTCGCCAACTTGACTGATTGGTAGACATCTATAACCCCTGAATTCAACACTCTGCTAGGTGAACTTGTGGGAGACTAAGGGCTCTAAGGAATAAGTCCCCCCCCTTATTGCACGCCCCATAGAATCATCGTGAGCGTCTGTCGCAGTCTGCCCCCACGACATCCTGGATCCTCTCGAACCAGGTAATCGTTAACCTACAGTTCAAGCCACGGCGGGAGTGCTAGTACGTTGTGGCAGGGCTGCTGTCCACACCTCTCCCTCAACCTCTCTGGAAATCGTGTGTGGCCCCTTTACTCCATATGTGAGTCTGGTCGACAAGCTATCGTCAGCCTGCATCATCAACAATCGTGTCAGAACATGTCCACATCATATAATCAAATCAATGGAATATCACAGTAAATAAATCAACCAAAATAGCACACTCCCTGACTCAATCTAGAGTCCAAGGGGTTCCATCGATGCCTCTGCATCACTCAAGGTGCAAAACCCTACACACTCAATAAAACTGAGTCAATAGCACCTGTCTATGTCAAAGCAGTAAAACATCATGTCATCTATCATAACACATCATAATCAAGGATAAATGTTTTAACATCATAAAAGTCCAGATCACTTGCGAGCAAGTGTCCTCAAAGAATAAGTTTTCTCAGTGCGCCAGAGCGGATGTTACAGTGCTAAGAAATTTTTTTGGCCCTGTTTAAGGTCCAAGTGTTGTAACCTTTCCTATGATACCATATGTAATGTACCCAATATTTACCCATATTTTTTTTTTCCTAGGGTCATTATTCAATGATTTCATTACTTCTCTAACATTTCTTAATGATACTATGATGTGATTTAACACTACTTTTTCTTTGCACCCTTTACATTTACCACATCCTTAACAATTGAAACGAAATAATCTAACTCATTCCTATTCTCAAGGAAGGTATCTTGATTACCTAAGCGAATATATATATATATATATATATATATATATATATATATTTATATATTTATATATATATATATATATATTTATATTTATATATATATATACTCACCATAGAGTATGCATTCAATTCACACAAGCTATATACATACTATGGAAAACAATAATTCATATTTCGACACTAGCTTTGAATTAAAGAATTAACCCCTCAGACTTGTGTGAAAGGTATTTAAGGTATGAGTTCTATCCATGTGACATTCAACACGTGATAGCACTAAGGCCTAGAACAGTTGAACCAAATGGTTGGGTGCATGTTGCTCGTTCTTGATTCTTTGCTCCACTCATTAGGACTAACCCTAGAACTAACACTAGCACGAGGGCTAATGGATTTGAGACGAATTATAGAAATCTAACTAAACTATAACCTAGAACTGATTTGTTGTTACAATTGTTCTAGTCTGATAGTATATGACTGTCATGGTGTAAATGAGCCCTGCCAATGACATTTATGGTGGTCTGCAACTCGCCTCCTTGGGACCATTGGTTGTTTACTGTGTCCATCAATTTTTTTACACATTGCCCTAATCACATGGGCCGGGTACAAATATGAATTAATTCCATTAAGCTTAACCTACGGGGGTTTTCCCAATTCTAATGTTTCACCCGTCCTCTTGGCTCTATGTAGTTTTCCCTTTGTTTATAGTGGTATCCCTGTTTCAGTCTTTCGTGGTATCATAACTAACTTTTTGGTGGAATCGGGCTCTCTCTGGTAGAGAAGAGTATGATGGACCACATCCATCGAATGCTACCATAAGCTAGGTAAGGATTCTTTGGTTGTTTATGTCCAACCTCCCGATTTTAAGAAAGGTGTTTTACTATATGTATAAGTTATTTCGGAAGACTCCTAAGAGAGTGAATGGCACATCTTCTGTGGTCTAGTGTAGAGTTTTTGAAATGGCATTTCGCACAACACTGTTTGGGGTTTTTCTTTGGTTTTAGGCCTATCCTTCGTATTGTTTGCTAGGACTTTATCTGATGACAGTTTATTGCATGTCATTTGTTGCTTGCCTCGAGTTCCTCAAACCTTATGGGCTCAAGTTAAAACAATAGTTCTTACTTGAGCCCTTCGTAAATTATGTTACTTCGGTAAAGATTCATATCTGTAACATCCCCAAAAATAAACTATTTTTGAATTTGAAATTCTTAGGAAAATTATTTTTCGTTTTTGGTAAATTCGAAATTGTAAAATTTTTGCCATTTATAGAAATTCTGAATTTCGAATTTAGTTAATTGTAATTAATGATTATGATTCTTGGGAAGAGATCTAATTTGACCCAACTAACTACTTGACTATGAAACTTGTATGAAAAAAAAAAATTTATAACTATTGTTGAAGGACAAATGGAACAACCATGTAAAAATCAACTGACCATGACTCCATGATTGGGGAACATGTTGGAACTAAATCAGGGTTGATTGTTACAAGTGGAAAATCAAGAATTTGGCCATTGGAAGCCCTTGAAAATTAGGGATTTGGAAAGCTGCAAAAATTCCCAAAGGAAGAAAAGACCTTGGCAAAAAGGACTTTGGATATATAGAATATGAGAGGAGGAAGGAAGTTGCGTAGTATGCTGGGGAAAATTATTGATCTCTTGCTATTATGAAAATTAATTTCTGAGTGTGAGGAAAGGCGAAGCTGTTGAAACTAAAGGACTCTTGTTGAGGAGAAATTATGAGTTAACCCTCATGGATTCATGGTCAGGCTAGGGGGAGAACAGGACAAGTGATTTGGATGTTTTGTTCTAAGGTTCAGAGGAACGTGGTTGTTCCATTTGTTATTCGAAAACTATTTAGATATGTCATCCTACTCTATTCTATGGTTGAATGTTATATTGTTTAATAACTTATAGGATGCATCCGTTTAAATTATGAATATTAATATTGCTATGGACAAAACCTGATTGAATATTGTTGAACTTAAGAACTAACGTAATGCCTCAAAAACTAGTTCTGAATGGATTAATTATGTTGGCTTATATTGCCGAGAGAATACTATTGTCATTAGATTTACTAGCTAAAAGAATCTATCTGGTTAATCCTCCATAAGAATATTTATGTAGATTAGATTTTCCGCTATAATGAGATAAAACTATAGGATAAACCCCCAGTTAATTTCATTTTTGCGGTGTAAACTATCTATGTGCGTAATATGAATGGAACCAAATTTTGTAGGTATATATGTACAGACGTTTGAACTGCTTTTATACAATAGAAATGGTAATTATATATATATATATATATATAGACACACACACACACACACACACATATTATATAGTGAATATATAAACTGTTCTAACATATATGTAGAACCAACTTTGCAACAAAGTACAAATAGAATGTTCTCGTATATAAAGGAGACATTATGAATATAATCACATAGACGTATATATAGTTTTGATTTGCAGATATGACTAAACTGATAGTCTCAGACCCTTTTTATTTATCTATTGCATATATTCAATCAGTTATTGGTAATCACAAGGAAAACAAATAATTCAACAGTTACAGACTTGGAGTTCTAAAGTAAAGTAAGTAGTTCAAGTATTCTTAAACAAAGCTCGGAAAGGAAAAATGAATGGTTCAAACTGTCATTTTACAATTTTTGAATAAAAGGTTACAACTGTAAACAAAATAACTAAAGTGTATACATCTAAAACCTTTCCATTTTATATACGTAAGATCTACTGTAATAAAATTTGAATGTAAAGCCACAAGAATAAATACAAAATAAATCGAATTTCCTTATAAAGATCTAAAATAAACTCGAAGGGGTCAAAATAGAATTTTGTTCACATTGCTATTCATTCCAGAAATATTTGAGGAACAAGTCTATTATTCGAAAGGGTCTATTTGTATTTCCCATCTAAATCAATATTTTTCATTTCGAATAATGATATAGTAATGTTATATATATTCATTCGAATATACAATAATAAGGTTTAATCATTATACTCTGCTGTAAAAGTAAGTTACAGAGATGAAGCACCAACTATCATTAAATAAACAAATCTTCACCGAGAGTGATAACTTTTTAAGTTAAATCTTATCAATCCTTAGCCTCCTAGCGCACTCCTTGACTTGGGCGAGATAGAAGACAAATCCATCTTATGTGTGTGGTAAGGATTGACATCCATGAATTTTGTATGGCTGAAATCCCTGCACGATATTCCACAAACACCATTAATATTATTAAACAGAGATAAGATGAATATAATTTAATATAAAAATGATTAATAATAGAAGGGTTTAGTAGAGTCACACTTAACTTGCGATTGAGGAGTCTGGTATCCATTCCCTATTAGATTGGGTTGAGAAAATGTCCCAGACCGAAGGGGGAGAGGGGCCTAAGACTTCCTAATGGCTACCCTCGCAAACACATGGTCCCATCATTAGCATTGATTACCAAATAAAATGAATTGAAACTCTTCAGGAAAGAAGCAAACAAAACAACATTAACAATGAAGTCCAAACTACATGGTTGTGTAGCGAGAGAAGGCTAGATACATTATTTTAAAATGAATACATTGAATTAAAAGCTGCAGGTCAATAACATCATCAAAATCTAGCTAGCATCGACTGAGAGGAAGATTAATAAAAGAAAGAAACACAGAGTCAACATTTTTGTTGAGTCACCAAGCTCGAATGGCTATTGTCACACACACAGACATTAAAGAATAGGAGCGAAAAATATGACTCAAAATTAAATACAGTTTCCAAAGTAGCGCATGTTATAGAACATATCCCTAACAAATTTATTCGATACACAAAATTTCCAAACGTTCATTTATATATGACTATGCCGAATGGAAATACATAAATCTTGCTGAGGGAATTTTACAATTGTAAGAATCATCTGGTAGTTGGGAAAGCGGAGGAACCCAAGTAAAAATTCAATACGAAATTCCCAACCAAGACTGAAATACTATTAAAAATATACCGAACGGAATTGCCTTAACTCTTATAGAATATAATATGCAGTTTATGGAATGGTTCCTACCCTATCGATTCGACTTCTGGGTGTGAGTCCTTGTGAAGTCTCGTAGAGATTCAACACCAAAAAATTGTGTAGAACAATGAATAAGTGTAGGGGACAACGATTCCTAAGTGTAAACTGCATACAAAAACCATACCTATACAAACTTGATGGAAACGAAAATAAAAGACTAGAACGTCAAATCCTTCGGTAGGATTGAGGATAAAGGAAAACGATAGTGAAACCATATCAGAATACTGGAACATTTTGAAACATACTAGGGTGGTCGGATAGGGGTGTATGCCTCCACCGAGGAATTCCTCCAAGTTGCCACTCCCTCACCGAGAAACTAAAAGGTAGAGCTGACTTTGGAGAACTTCACATAAATGAAGAAAGTAAAATCTACTATAACCCTAAGGAATTCACACCACACAGAGTGAATGCGGATGGTATGATGGGAGGTGTTGTCAATGTGATGGAATTGAGTTGGCATGTCCATATTGTATGGAGGGTCAGGTGATATCCCTCATTATTCCTATACATAAGGCCTCCATTAATGGGTGATCCAGAGGCTTAACTTTCATCTGACAAAACCTTTCCCTTCACATTAATGGAATATGAAACAAAGAGAGTTCCTTCGTAACACAATCGACCATGAATTGTTAAATATAAATGCTATAAGTTCAATTAGTACATCGCTAGAAAATCTAGTGTTTAGTTGAGACATCAGACATCTTAGGTAGAGTTAATGAGTTGTTAGAATTGATTTTTAATATTACAAAAACCTTTATGTAAATGGTAACCAAAGGATCTTTAACCAACCGTTAATTACAAGGCGATTTTGTTCGATGAATGTGGCCATGCAAGGAAAGGCCAAACACCTTATGTTAAACCATTACTTCCCCAAGGTGTATAACCCCAACCACAATACGTTATGAATAATACATGAGTTTTGTTTGTATAGTCTTTTGAGTTTAACCTTGCGCACAAGTATGGAAGTGTGTTACGAGAGGAGAGTTTAAGACCCTAAGTCCTAAGCCTACTATAGTTCTAAGCTAATACAATGTATATATATATATATATATGAATGTTAGCATGACTTCCGAATTGAAAAAAAAAATGTTTAGAATGTGGGGTCTGCCCACTTAGGAACTCTGTTAAATGTGTGTAAAGATGGGTAGTAATGTCGTTGTTGACAATCAAAACTTAAGAAAAATTATCAGAGTTTAACAATGGAGTTAAAAGGTTTCTTGTAAATTATAAGTCTGTTTAAGGAATTGGAGATTAATGTCCTTAAGAAAAAAAAATTTATGACAAATTCGAGGTAGATTACAAATGTTATCAGAGAAAAGGTTACAACACTTGTACCTTGAATAGGGCCAAATTAAGTACTCAACAGATATTTTTGTCTATGTAAAATTAACAAACCATTACTGTTACAAACAAAAAAATCTTTTTTGTTTTGTGTTAATCATGACAACCTAGGATGACGAAAAAATCAGACTTGAGGGGAATCTCAGACCTCCTAAAGATCTTTGTCAAAATAGTGACAGAAGCTCACCCATCAAAGTTCTGGAAATCATGAGGAATCTCATTGTTGAGCTGCATGTTTTCA
Organism: Picea engelmannii; assembly: GCA_009831015.1. Lineage (NCBI taxonomy): Eukaryota > Viridiplantae > Streptophyta > Pinopsida > Pinales > Pinaceae > Picea > Picea engelmannii. Next base: position 136,162 of record ML778084.1, on the reverse strand, counting down.
ATGTAGACAATGAGAAACTGAAGAAGGAACGAAGGGAACAACAATAAATAAATGAAGCCCTGTTGCATAGTATAGTGACAAAGAAAATCCCAAAGGTCGATAATCATGAAGAAGAGGTCAGTAAAAGGGCCTCCAAGAATTCTTGTCTTGAAGTAGAAAAAGGAGATAGCTCATCTGAAGGTACACCTTCAGCTAAAGATAAAACAAAAACAAGTAGAAAAAGGAAATAGGTGGATCACCTTGAGGGAGAATTTAAGAAAATCAAACCATCTACCTTTGATGGGTAATCTAGAATAGGGGAGGAAGTTGAAGCATGGTTATTAGAAATCAAGAAGTATTTCCAAATATACAACCATTCCAACAATATGAAGGTCAAAATGGCCATCTATAATCTGAAAGGAAAAGCCAACATTTGGTGGCAAGATCTGAAATTGGCCAAGGGAATAAAGGAGAAACAGATGGAATGGTTAGAATTTAAGAAATATTTTAAGAAACAATACCTCTAAAATTTACTATGAACGGAAAACCAAAGCATTTTATGAGCTACGACTTGGTCAAATGGCTATGGAATATTTGATAAACAAATTCTTGGAATTACTAAGGTTCGTACCTTATATCTGGGAGGATAAAGTGAAAATCCAGAGGTTCCTAAGTTGTTTACTACAGTCCTACAAGGATGGAATCGAATTTGATAATCCTAAGTCCTTGAGTGAATTATTTAGGAAAGCCTGAATGTGTTACGACTAATACAAACATCGGGAAAAATTTACCAAGTCTTGGAAAGACAAGAAACAAGACCGACGGAACCAACGAAAGAAGGGATACCAACCATCTCCTTATCGGAACACATCAAAAAGATTTCCGACGAAATATTTCATTCCAACAATCCAAACACACAAGCAGGTGGTAAATCAATAAATCTGGGAACAAAGAAGTTTGGGGACAACCCTCATGAACCATTAAAATGTTGGGAGTGTGGAGAACCTCATCTAAAGAGGAACTGTCCATGATTGATTTTAGCAAACAGAACTATTGTTGACGATTTACAAGAAGCCTCTATAGTAGGGGATGTAGGCTGAAGCTTACATTGGATCAATGCAGTCGTGGATGGCCGACAAGCTGACCACTAGTCCTCTGTGGTGGAAATTGAAGGTAAAATCAATAACACTCGAATTTTTGTTTTAATTGATCCTGGAGCTACACTAAGTTATATCACTCCTGGTATAGTGGAGTCAAATAAACTTAAGAAAATAAGACATGTAAAATCTTGGCTGGTACAATTAGCAATAGGAATGAAAAGAAAAGTTGTTAATTTTATTTCTGATTATGAGTTCAGTTTAGGTGGTCAAAACCTAAATACAAAACTGAACATTCTACCATTAGGATCCTATGATGTAATTATCGGAATGGATTGGTTAGAAAGGAATAAAGCATTGTTATATTGTTATGAAAAATCACTTCAGTATAAAGATGAAAATGACACTACTAGGACAGTTCAAGGTATACAAAAACCAGTATCAGTTAGACAGATTTCAACAATGCAATTCAAGAAATGCATGAGAAAGGGTTGTCAAGTTTATGCCATCCAAGTAACAAACCTGTTAGAAAAAAAAAAAAAACCCAACTTGGAGGATTTTTCCATGTTGCATGATTTTAGAGATGTGTTTGTTTATGAGATACATGAATTACCCCCACGAAGGGAGATAGACATTTCTATCGACCTATTACTTGGTTCATCCTCTATATCGAAAGCACCTTACCGAATGAGTTTGTCTGAATTAACAGAACTAAAAATTAAACTACAAGAATTATTGGACAAAGAGTATATCAAAATGAGTGTTTCTCCATGGGGAGAACTAGTCCTCTTTGTGAAAAATAAATATAGAAATCTGAGATTATGCATCGATTACAGATAGTTAAACTAGATGACTATTAAGAGCAAGTACCCCTTACAAAAACAAAAACATAATGATTCAATTATGGTGGTAATCGATAAACTTAGTAATTCTGCACAGTTTATTCCTATAAAGTCTACTTTTAAAGATATTAACATCGCTGAAATATTCATGAAATAAATTTTTAGACTGCATGGTATTCCTAAAATGGTGATTTCAGATAGAGACGTAAAATTTACATCTGCTTTTTGGAAAGAAATGTTTGCAGGGTTAAATACTAACTTGAATTTCAGCACGAGTTATCATCCACAAACGGATTGGGAGACTGAATGAACAAACCAAATCATAGAACATATGTTCCTCATGTACGTAAGAACAAAACCAAGAAAGTGGGAAGACTACCTGCATTGGGTAGAATTTGCATACAACAATGGGTACCAAACCTCGGTTAAAATGAGCCCTTTCGAGGTACTGTATGACATAAAGTGTATGACTCCAATTAGTTGAGATATCCCAGTTGACAGACTCATGGTTGGACCAGAGATGCTCTAGGAAATGGAGAACACTGTAAGAAAAGTACAATAGAACTTAAAAGAGTCATATTACAGACACAAAAGTTACACAAACCAGAAAAGAAGACACTTGGAATTTCAAGTGGGAGACCATGTCTATTTAAAAGTCAAATCCAAAAAAAATTCAATAAAGATAGGGAACTATGCCAAGTTGGCACCCAATTTTTGTGGGCCTTTTGATATATTAGCTCTAGTTGGACCCGTAACATACCAAATTGCACTTCCTGCCAATATAAAAATCCATAACGTATTTCATGTTTCTTTGTTAAAGAATTATGTTCACGACCCTACTCATATGATCAATTGGAAATTGGTGCAGGTGGAACTAGAAGGCGAGTTCCAAGCAGAACCTTTATGCATTCTCGACTGGAGAGAAATATCACATCGAAACAGAGCCCTCACCTAGGCAAAAGTGCAATGGAATCACTTTAGTCTTGAGGAGGCCACTTGGAGGGAGATTTGCAGAAATCTCATCCAATCATGTTCCAAGAAAGGAAAAAACACTGAGGATAGTGTTTTATTGAAAGGGGAAAGGATTTAACATCCCCCAAAATAAATTATTTTTGAATTTGAAATTCTTAGGAAAATTATTTCCATTTTTGGTAAATTCGAAATTGGAAACTTTTTTCCATTTATGGAAATTCTGAATTTCGAATTTAGTTAATTGTATTTAAGGATTATGACTGTTGGGCATAGATCCAATTTGAACCAAGTAACTACTTTACTATGACACTTGTATGAAACACAATATTTTATAATTATTACTGAACAACAAATGGAATAACCATGTTAAAATCAGTTGACCATGACTCCATGAGTGGGGAACATGTTGGAACTACCTCAGGGCTGATTATTACAAGTGGAAAACAAAGAATATAGCCATTGAAAGCACTTGAAAATCAGGGATTTTGAAATATATGAAAATTCCCAAAGGGGGAAAAGACCTAGGCAAAAAGAAATTTGGATATATAGCATATGAGAGGAGGCAGGACGTTGCCTAGTATGATGGGGAAAATTATTGATCTCTTGTTGTTATGAACACTAATTTTTTAGTGTGAGGCAAGGATAAGTTGTTGAAACTTAAGGAATATTGCTGAGGAGAATTTCTAAGTTAGCCCTCATGGATTCTTGGTCAGGCTAGGGGGAGAACGGGACAAGTGATTTGGCTGTTTTGTTATAAGGTTGGGAGGAACATGGTTGTTCCATTTGTTATTCAACAACTATTCAGATATGTATTCCAACTCTATTATCTAGATGAATATTATGAGGTTTAATAACTGATAGGATGCATCTGTTTAAATTCTAAATAGAAATATTGTTATGGACAAAACCTGATTGAATATTTTTGAACTTAAGGACTAACAAAATGCCTCAAAAACTAGTTCTGAATGGATTAATTATGTTGTCTTATATTGCTGAGTGAATACTATTGTCATTAGATTTACTATCTAGAAGAATCTACCTGGTTAATCTTCGAGAAGAATAGTTCTGTAGATTAGATTTTCCGTTGTAATGAGATAAAACTGTAGGATAAACCCCCAGTTAATTGTATTTTTGCAGTGTAAACTATCTATGTGCGTCATATGAATGGAACCAAATTTTGTAGGTATATATGTACAAACATTTGAACTGTTTTTCTACAATAGAAATGGTAATTATATATATACCTCTACACATATTATATAGTGAATATATAAATTGTTTTAATAGATATGTAGAACCAAATGTGCAACAAAGTACAAATAGAATGGTCTTGTATATATAGTAATGTAATGGTCTCATCAATAATGATATAGTAATGTTCTATATATATCATTAATTCATATATACAATAATAAGGTTTAATCATTATACTCTGTTGTAAAAGTAACTTACAGAGATGAACCACCATCTATCATTAAATAAACAAATCTTCACCCACAGTGATAAATTTTTAAGTTAAATCGTATCAATCCTTAGCCACCTAGGGAACTCCTTGAGAGGGGCGAGATGGAACCCGAATACCTCTTATGCATTTGGTAAGTATTGGCATCAATGAATTTCGTATGGGCGAAATCTCTATGTGAGATTCCACAAACACCATTAATATTATTCAACAAAGATAAGATGAATATGACTTAAAATAAAAATGATTAATAACAAGAACGGTTATGCAGAGTCACACTTAACTTGCGATTGAGGAGTCTGGTATCCATTCCCTATTGCGTTGTCTTGAGAAAACATCCTAGACTGAAGGGGGAGAGGGGCCCAAGAATTCTTGATGGGTACCCTCATAAACATAGGGTCCCATCATTAACATTGATTACCAAAGAAAATAAATCGAAAATCTTCAGGAAAGAAGTAAACAAAACGACATTAACAATGACGTCCGAGCTACATGGTTCATGTAGCGAGGGAAGGTTAGATACATTATTTTAAAATGAAAACATTGAATTAAAAGCTGCAGGTCAATAACACCATCAAAATCTAGCTAGCATCGACTGAGAGGAAGCTTAATAAAATAAAGAAACATAGAGTCAACATTCTTGCCGAGTCACCGGGCTCGAATGGTTGTTTTCACATACACAGACATTAAAGAATTGGAGAAAAAAATATGACTCAAAATTAAATACAGTTTCCAAAGAAGCGCATGTTATAGAACATATCCCTAACAAATTTATTCGATACATAGAATTCCTAAACGTTCATTTAGATATGATTATGTTAAATGGAAATAGAGATCTTGCTGAGGGAATTTTACAGTTGTAAGAATCATCCGATAGTAGGAAAAATAGATAAGCCCAAGTAAAAATTCAATACAAAATGCCCAACCAAGACTAAAACACTATTAAAAATCTACCGAATGGATTTTCCTTCACTGTTATAGAATATAATATGCAGTTTATGGCATGGTTCCTACCCTATCGATTCGACTTCTAGGCACGAGTCCTTGTGAAGTCTCATAAAGACTCAACACAAAACAATGGTGCAGAACAATGAAGAAGTGTAGAGGACGATGATTCCTAAGTGTAAACTGCATACAAAAACTATACCTGTAAAAACTCATTGGAAATGAAAATAAACGAGTAGAACGTTGAATCGTTCGGGAGGATTGAGGATAAAGGAAAACGACAGTGAAACCATATCAGAATACTAGAACATTGTGAAAATTATCAGGGTGATCGGATAGGGGTGTCTACCTCCAGCAAGGATGTCCTCCAAGTCGCCACTCCCTCGTCGAGAAACTAAAATGCAGAGATAACTTGAGAGAACTTCACAGAAATGACAAAAGTAAAATCTATTGTAACCCTAAGGAACTCACACCATGCAGAGTGAATGCAGATGGTATGACAGGAGGTGTTGGCCATCTGATGGAATCAAGTTGGCATATTCATATTGGATGGAGGGTCAGGTGATAGCCCTTGTTATTCGTATATATAAGGCCTCCATTAATGGGCTGTCCAGAGGCTTAAATTGCATCTGACATAACCCTTCCCTTCACATTAATGGAATACGAAACAGAGAGAGTTCCTTTGTAAGTCGACCAACCATGAACTATTAAATATAACTGATGTAAGTCCAGTTAGTACATTGCTAGAAAAGACAGTGTTTAGTTGAGACATCGAACAACTTAGGTAGAGTTAACAAGTTGTTATAATTGAGTTTTATTATTATTAAAGCCTTTATGTAAATGGTAACCAAGAGATCTTTAACCAACCGTTAATTACATGAGGATTTTGTTCGATGAATTTGGCCTTGCAATGAAAGGCCAAAGACCTTATGTTAAACCAACACTTCGCCAAGGTGTATAAACTCGACCACAATATGTTATGCATAATACATGAGTTTTGTTCATATAGTATTTTGAATTTAACCTTGCACGCAAGTATGGAAGTGTGTTACTAGAGGAGAGTTTAAGACCCTATATCCTAAGCCTACTATAGTTCTAAGATAATACTATATATATATATATATATATATATATATTAATGTTAGCATGACTTCTGAATTGAAAGAAAATGTTTAGAATGTGGGGTCTATCCACTTAGGAACTCTGTTCAATGTGTGTAGTCTATGTAGTAATGTCATAGTTGACAATCAGAACTTAAGCACACTTATCAGATTTTCACAATGGATTTAAAAGGCTACTTTATTTTAAATTATAAGTCTGTTTAAGGAATTGGATATTAATGTCCCTAATAATTTTATTTTTTTTATGAAAAATTCAAGGTACATTACAATATCGATTCGTGGTTTTGACTGTATGCTCTATGGATTTCTGAGGTTTTCTTCCCTAGTCGAGAACTGGGTTTTCCAACTGTGTGGAGGAGAAGTTCCCTTATGACTTCCATGTTGTTGAGTCTTTCCCTTTCGTTATAGATACACCGATATTGGGTAACGTTGTAATTTGTTTAGTGATATCCTCGGTCTGTTAATTTCTGAGGGTAAAGTCTTGGTGCTCGTGAAGGTCCCGATTCGTTTATTTTGAAGGGAAACAAATGTTTTCTTTATATCCCTACCTTCTGAAATCACAGAATGTCTAAATGCCTGAGTATGCCAGTAACACTTGTCCTTTACTACATTTTTCGTGTCCCAAACAATTGCATGGTAAAAATTTAAATAACTCAGGAGACAAATATCCACAATAGAGGTAATTTTATGAGCACTTATTTTTTGGCATGTTCAATTGAATTCGTCTCCTCCAAAATTGTAAATAATGTTCCTTTTAATCTACAGTTATTTTACTTATTCTATGATGCCTTTGTACCAATATGAATATAGTTTATGTCTCTCATCATTTTAGCTTTATTTTGGGGCCTTTGGGACCTGGCCCAAGAATTACCTTGTCTGTTGTCCTAAAGATTTGAATATCTTAACTGCTTTTATTAAATCGTATCTAGAAAATAATCTCAATTTTATTTAGAATTATATTTGTGATGTTCATTTCAAGAAGTTTTTGATTAAAGTGAGAAGAAACGTGTAACCTCATTCTATGGCCAATTGGCAAATCCTGTGGATCCCGGATTGACACTGTACATTCTTCATTATAATTGTTTGGATGTTGTATGATTATTCTCTTTCTGAAAATATTGCTAAATGTTTGGTTTTCTAAATTCTAATTATGGGCCCCTTCTGACAGTGAGTGTACCCATCAGGTGGTCCTTGGGCCCTCCATCCCCTTCGGGTCCGTGGATGACATTCTCAAGGATGCAAGGAGGAAAGATGACTTTTACTATAGACCCCAAGATAAGTACAGTCTGAAAATTTCCTGAGTTGTCTCTTTTATAAATATTTTACCCTAGCAATTTAATTCTACACTCAACATAAGAATTTATGTTTCTTCCCACTAAATATTCCATGAAATTTTCTTGGTCTTATTATAGGGTTTGTGCACACGAAATCCTCAGATTTTGGAGATCACCTTACACAAAAGGTACTCAGGTTCCTTTTACAATACTCTTAGAGTTTATCATTACAAGTTCTAACAAACCAAATAATGGTTTTGACCTAGACTATCGTTATTGTGGAAAGTTCAAACCAGACTCCTGTAGTGACTAGTTAACAAGTATATTCAGTTGTTGTAATGATGTTTCACTATTGGAAAATATAAACGTAGTATTTGTGTAGAGTTGAATACACCTTTGATTACTGGCCTAATTTTGGGATATGTAATAAGTTTAATATCTGAGTCACATGATTCTTCTCTTACACATTTGTAATGAAACAATGGTTGTTAATTATTTCTTCTAGGCTTATGGTTACGCATATCTTATATTCTTCTTGTTTAAAAGAGTGAAGTGAATACTTTTATGAAAACAACAAACTCCTGTTATTATTATTGTGGCATCTTACTGATCATTTTCCTTTATTTCATCAGTATCTGGTTTATGTATACAATAGGCATTTTAAGAGGGTCTGGAACTTTGTACACACAACTATACATACATACATACATACATACACACACACACACACACACACACATACATACATACATACATACATACATACACACACACACACACACACACACACACACATATATATATATACAGTAGCTTCCTATTATATATAATCATTCCAAGACTTCAATAACCTTTGCATAGTCTGATATTCATAATTATTTGGTACATCCTGTGTATTTAACCTATAGCAATATCTGTCTAGGTAAATCTTAAATTTTCAAGTTTACTTTGAGATTGTTCTTTGGCATTTTCAATTGACAATAATTTTTTGAGTTGGTTACTTATATGCAATAAATCATATGCCTGAAAGTCTACGGTTAGCACAATATGGATCCCATCTATATTAGATACATATTTCGTATACTTATATAACACAGTACTATTTACAGTTGATAGAGGCAAAATATCTTACTCAAGGAATGCAATAAAACCGTAAGAGTTATACTGCATTTTATTTCATTCCAACAATAATTTAATCAATAAATCCATTCATCCATATTTAAAGAGATGAATTATATCAATTATCAAACAAATAACACTCAGTCAGAGAAGGCGTAGATGGACATATCTGAGAAATCGCTGAAAAAGAAATGGAACAACCAAGTTACTCCCAACCTTAGAATGGAACAACCAAATTTACTTTCTCTGCTCACTGCCTAGCTTGACCATGAATCCATGAGGGTGAACTCTAGAACTCCTACTCAGCTATAGTATTTCTATTTTAGAAAAATTCTCCTTTCCTCACACTCAAAAAACAATGTTCATAACAACAAGAGATAATTCTTTCCCCATCATACTAGGCAGCGTCTTACCTCCTCCCATATGCTATATATCTAAAAGCAATTGTGCCTCGGTATTTTCCCCTTGTGAATTTTTGCATCTTTACAAATACCTGATTTTTAGGGGCTGGTAATGGAGAAATTCTTGATTTTTCACTTGTACCATTCATCCCTGAGGTAGTTCCAACATGTTCCCCACTCATGGAGTCATGGTCAACTTATTTCAACCTAGTTGTTCCATTTGTCCATCAATAATAAATATAAAAATATTTGTTTTCTTACAAGTGTCATAGTCAAAGAGTTAGTTGGATCAAATCATATTTCCGCCAAACAGTCATAATCATAATTTATAATTAACTAATTTCGAAATTCAAAATTTCCATAAATTGCAATAATTTTCCAATTTTGAATTTACCAAAAACGGAAATAAATTCCTAATTATTTTCACACTTAATTTTCATTTTATTTTTGGGGATGTTACACAAGTTCTCTTGGAAATTAACATCTTTGAACAAAACTATATTCCTGTATGTTGGAAGGAATATCATGTAAGCCTTTGAGGTCTCAATGTACCCCACAAATATAACCTTTGTCATGAAGGCTCCAACTTCGTTCTCTTGTCCATAGGAAAATCGATGTATAATGGACAACCAAAGATCCTTAAATGTTCTATATCTTGCTTCACTCCTGATAATTCCTCCTCTAGAGTCTTGTCCCCCAATATCCTGTGAGGAATCTTGTTTTTCACATACACCACTTTGTTGCATGCCTCTACCCAAAGAAACATAGGCAACTCCTTGTCATGTATCATAGATCTAGTATAACCGATGATGGAACAATTATCTCTCTCTGCAAACCCATTTTGTTGAGGTTTGTATGAGACTTTCAGCTCCTTCTCAATCTCTTCTTCCTTTAAAAAATTCTTGAAGTCATTGAAGGTGTACTCTCCCCAATTATCTAATCTCAATACCTTGATATGCTTACCTATATGGTTCTCCACCTGAGACCTAAACTCATCAAACCAATTTAATACCTCATACTTGATGTTCATAAAGAACATAGATGATTTTAGGGGCTACATTTCGCTCATGGGATAATTTTCCATGGTTTTTCCAAAAAGGATATTCGTTATTTTAAAAATGATTCACCCAAATTCTATAGGATAAAATTATTTAACCTTAAAAATAGCGAAAATTTTATAAAAACTATATAAAATCCTCAGAAATTTGAATTTTTTACAAAAATATTGCCAAACATTTATAGTTGGCATATGAAGGATAAGAAATATTAGCTAAGGTTTCTACATTTTAAAATAATTTTTCATCCTTAAAATCATCCCTGATAAAGAATATCCAAATTTTCTTAGAAAAGTAATCAATGAACGCCACATAGTATGATGATACCTACACTAGTGATACTAACATCGACCCACTCACATATGAATGGATAAGATCCAATATCCCCTTGGACCTACTCTTGCTGCTAGCAAAAAAAACCTTAGCATTCTTTCCAAGTGCACACCCTCTAGACACTCTCTATTGATTAATATTGAACTCTAGAAGACCTGTAGAAATCCCCCTCAGAATCAACAACTCCATATAGTGTAGGTGTCCCAACCTCTTGTTCCATAACTCACATATATGTTGTCACTATCATTTACAAAATCCTAAATAGGCTTCCCCACAACCTGTACGATGCAGTATACATCCACTCGCCGCCATCAGAGTACATTCGCAGTGAAATAATTTATTCTTGTGTGCTTGATAGGAATCACAACTACCATAAATCTTCTTGATTCTTCTACATTTTCCTTCCTTTCGGTCTAATCATGAAACAACCCCTAGGGTTGTTCCTCTTCTTCTCGTATCCACTTTTTCTTCACAGTAACACCACAACAGAGGTTACAAAGTCATTCCTTTGTTTCGTATTCACCCGTCGAAACTTATTTTCTTATGTAACTGGCCTTCTGTTGCAACGCAATGTAACTCACCTTCTATAGTGACAAACCTTTTACTACAGATCAACCATCTTGTTGCTGCAACACACCTACTAACTCATTGTTCCCATTCATTTTATGTTGCAACTCACCTCTTCTACACCTCGCCTACTAACTCATTTCTCCCATTTTTCTTCTACTATAACTCATTGCAAATCACTTCTGCTACAACTCACCTCTGTTGTGACTTGCGTACACCTACGGCTACAACACACATCCTCCTACTTCAACCTGTCTCTCACAACATATCTCTGTTATGACAAATCCTTCTATTGCAACTCAATCATCCTCATGCTGCAACGTTCATCATGTTACACACACATTGTTATAGGAAAATGCCTTGCACAATATATATTTGCTACGATAATCCCTTGCTGCAAATCATCTATGAAAATAATCCATCTCTTGTTATGGTATGCCTTTTTTGAAAAACATTTCCCATTGCATCTTCTTTCTATTCACCTCTTTTCCACTCATATAGAATCATCAATGCTCGTAGAACTAGAGCATTGTTGACGAGCGTATGTGACACACCGTCAACTGGAAGGGAAGATCTAGTTTGGGGTTGTCTATTTAACCCAAGTCATTTGGTACAATCTACCTTGACGGGTTTTATGGCTCCATTGGACAACTAAGATCCTAAAAAAACATATGTGGAATAACTAAAGATACAATTCTAACAAACAACACTTTAATTACTAATGCTTAAATAAGAGTGTTAGCGTACAATGATTATATAGAGTTTATAAGGTTTGAGCAAAGCCTTGTGAAAGTAACTGTTTTAAGATAATGGATCTAAACAAGATTAAATATAAACAAAATTAATATAATACTCTAAATACCAAGCTAATAAACAACAGATGAATATGACTGTAAATGATATACCAAAAATAGAAAAAACAAATTAGTGTTTAAATGATGCAATCACTCCTCATTCACAAAAAATTAAATAATAATAATAATAAATTGACCAACCTTTTGTTGATCAATAGTACTAAGCTAAATTCATCTCTCTATATTTGTATGAGCTCCTCTTAACCCGTGTCAAGTGTAAACCTATGACAAAGGAAAGCATAATACTTCTTGAAGAAACTCAAAGAAGTCTTTTATATTTTGGAACGAGTTTATGATGACAGAAATACAAACGATTATATATCATGTGGCTTTAGAATATCCAATAACTGAAAATGAAAGAAATTTCAATTATCAGGAATGGTGTTACTAACTATATAGGATCATATGTAAAATCAAAATACTTGAATAGGTGATCAATCACATATATAAACTAAACCAAAAGATAATGAACAACATAAAGAAAAGCATGATATAAAATATTATGTGCAAAACTGACTAAAGTTAATTCGACATGGATAACATTTCACATCAATAAATTAAATAAGAAGATAATGAAAAAACATTGCATAGTCTACACAGGATGAAATCTAAAAAGTAAACTTATTTCTCATATAGTTTCAACAAAATATTTTCATCATATGGTCTAGGAAGAATTTTTGGGATAATAGACTCTTAAGATTGAAAAAATTAATACATAAATGATAACAATTAACCATGTATTGATAAAACAAACTACAACTAATTTAAATCAATGCATAATAAATTACTCAAAGATTATGAAGATATTATAATGAAAATAAAACCATTTTACTCACAGGACAAAAGCCATTAAGAAACCTGGAACTCCATATTCTTCTTTGAAAATACTGGTCCATTCTCCCAAAGTTTCCAACCATCCGTTACTCCATTTGAAAGGAAAATGTTACAAAATAAATAATATAAAAAAATGAAAGGATCAAAATCCTCCACTGAATTTCTTCGATCCCTCTCGCTCTAAACTTTCTCATATATTTATATAATGAATGAACAGTCGAGGCATCACTAATCATTTCCGCCACCTGAAATTTGCATCGTAAAGAGACACAAATATCTCTAAAATCGTAGATTTGTTTGGGAAACTTCTTACACGTAAGCTAAATGGGTCCATTGTGCAGATGGGTTTTCAACTGTTTCATCAGATTCCTTACGGTTTGGCTAAAACAAGTCTCGCAAAATTGTTTGTTTGTTCTTAAACGCATTTCCAAATCTTATATGTTGTTGCTCATAAATTATTTGCAACAATCCAATATTATTTTTGGATCAATTATCTTGAACATATTTAGATAATAAAATCAAGCCATGATCAAATTTGTGGCAAATAAATGATAATAGAAACCCGTGAAACAAAAGAAAAAAAAATCATAACCTAAAAATTGTGAATAAAACTAAATCTAGAACAATAAAATTAAAATGAATTTAAACTAACTATAAGTTCTAAAGAAATATTGTTTATATTTTTATTTCAAATATGATCTTAAAATTCTAGAAGCTTCAAGTTGATGGAGAGGAGAAAAATATTAATTTTGGGTTTTCACAAAATTAAACAAATGACATATAATTTTTTTTTATTTTATTTTTATTTTTATTTTCACATGAGATGCAAAATGACAAAATAATTTAATTAATTAAACCCACCAAATGATTTTGTGAAAATGATTGTTAATGAGAAAAAGATGAAAACATAATCATAATTTAAATGAAAGTAAAGAGTTGATAAAAAATAAGGTTTATGTTTAAATTAAGATTTCTATGTTCATCTCTCCCTCATTCAAATTTGATCAAATGTGAACAAATGTCATAGAAAATATGTGTCACAATAAAAAATCTCAAATTATGAAGCTCATCCATCAACATCAAAACTCTATAGAAAGAAAAACGACATGGCATTTAAATTTCATGAAATTCAAACCAAACAAAAGAAAAGAATATAAACTCAAACCAACCTCGAAACAAAGAAGACCAATACCAATCCAGTCAATTCAAAGAGAAACAAGCAAAGAATCCAAGTAAAATTTCAAGGGACCCTAGATTTTGATTAAAGAAAAAGAAGGGTGTTGTTGGGGCCAAACAAATGGCGACTTACTGGGTGACGCAATTATCTCTCGCTAGATAATAAAATATTTATATGTACGAGAAGACAAAAGATATATATTTTGACAAAAAGAGATTTTGTCTTGAAACATGTGTACCACATTAACAAGTCAATCTTTTAAAGTTTTAACCAGCTGCAATTGATTTTTAAAAGATAACTGATTTAACTATTAGCCAAAAAGCAAAGACGAGTAATCCTTGATCAAACTTGCTACAAAATATATTATTTATCGGAACACACCCTAAGGAACAATTCATGATGACTAGAATATGTTATCTTATAGTTTACCTCTAATACCATAGGCATAGCCACTGCAACCAACAAGTGTCCATAGCCTCGACATGGATACCTTTTAACCTATTTAGTTGCTTTTATCCCATCCACTAGTTAAGGATGCATAGCTTATAAACCTTTTGTTATAACTTACTTTCTTTACTTGTATAAACAATGAGTTGGAAGCCACTGTCCTGACTTGGTAATGAAAGAGTGACAACGTCATTCACAAATATATACAGAAATGAAAATGTCAGATCGTGATGAGACCTCCTTTCCCTCGGTCATGTAACTGAGAGACATTAAACTGGTTTAGTGACCAGATGATGGTAATTTCATACCATAAATACCCATGATCATGATAGGTCAGCTCATAATGAGACCTCCTATATTCCAACTAACCCTTAAATGTCATTTGTTATATGAAAGAGGTTGCACTGTGATTAATGTTAATCTCATTAGAGATTACTTAATGGATGGGGAAGCAAACTCTACTCCCTAAGAGTGTGGGATGGCATTAAGAGGTTTGTGATAATAACAATATAAGCCTTACTCATTTGTTACTAAAGAGGGAACCGATTAAAACATAATTGCAGAAATTATATAAATATAGCATGTTGGACTTAATTTATAATAGTCAGAAGGAAAAGTAATCAATGCAGCTAGGTTTTAATATGAAGTTAAAACTTGGAAAGTGTTCCACCATGGGTAGGGTGATTCTCTTCTTGAAAATTACCTAGCAAAATATTTCTTCAAACACAAAACTTCCGGATGATGAAATCTCAGATGACTTACTTAAACCAGAGTACCATTTATTTTGGGATAAATAAATCCTTATCCATTAATATTAAAATTTCATAGTCACAATAGAATCAACATTTCATCTTTTAAAACCAAAAAACAACTTATTGTCACACCACAAATATTCAGAATAAAAGAATATGAAATAAGCTAAGAAATTTAGCTTTAATCAAGCAAATTTGAAAAAACAATGAAAGGAAAAGTAATCTAATCTAAAGAATGAAAAGAACAAAATTAAATCAGAACAAGCCTTTTCAATATGACTCACATATTATGTGAAAATGTAATGTCAAATATTTTTATTGTACCATAAAATAGAAGGAATTTATATCGTAAAGAGGATAGATATATCAATTCATAAAATATAAATTGATCAATGAAATTGATTTCTTGAATTGAATGTAGTGAAACCCTTTAAATGTATTTATTTCCTTCAGATGAAGAATTAGAATCAAAATTGTCATTTGCTGCAAAAAATGTTAACCTAATAAGGCCTTCTTTATTACGGATTATGTACATGAAAAAAATAAATGATGATTTTATTAGAGTGTGTTGTCATGATTTTTCATTTTCAAAACAATTTAAGTCCATTCAAGAAGTCAAGACTAAAATAAATTTCAATTTTTTATTTCTCGTCTCTTTTACAACATTACGATTTTTAAAAATTGTAGAGAAATGACCATATTAACATTGCAAAGTTAAGTCACATGTATTGATAAATTATTTTAATATACGACCTTTGAAAGGTAATGTTAAACATAATATAATGAGAAGTTGAGATCCTTTTAATTAGTTTACTCAGATTATCCTTCTTTGATAGTTTTGAAATAATGATCATATTAAAAAGTTCTACAATAAAGCTAATAATAATAATAAATTTAAAGATATGATTTGAAGGGAAATGCTTAAACATGATAAACAAAGAAATAAGTAATGGAAAAGAAAAGAGAAGACTTCCCTCAACGATGATTTTCCTTCGTCCTGAAAGTGACACCTTGTTTTACTTATTCAAATTGACAAAGTGAAAGAAAGAAAATAAAATCTAACCTATTCCTATGTCTACTCTACACTATTATACACTACATGAACTAAGTGAAATGGATTTTCCAATGTAACCATTGAAGTAACTCCAATCCTGCAAAGACAAACAAATTTCCAATTAGTAAGATGGATTGAAGTATTTCAGAAATAAAAATAAATACATCATACTTACCTTAACCTTTATGTTCTTCATTCAGAAACAAAGTAAGTATGACTTTACCATTACTCTGAAGATTTTTTAGATATTAATTATGAAGCCAATCTTCAATCCTATCACGAGACTCAGAATCCAAATTATCACTTTGATGAGTCAGATCTAAAATTGATAAACACATCGTACAAGGATTCATTATAGAAATCAAATTGTTGGTTTGAGCATTCATTTTCATGATATGAATTGGTCCCAAATATGCAGTAGAATCATGAGATTTTAATCTAATCAATGAATGAATATGAAGTATGGAGTCTCCGATATCCATAATGAATGCATTTTTTTTTCATTTTTTTTTTTTGTAGAATCATCTTGCAACATATGTTTTTCCCATGCGAGTGATGAAAGTGAAAGAGCGTCAAATCCGACTCCATAAATGTTATGCTAGAAATTAATTTCACCAAATATTGACATATCAAAAAGACTAGATTTTGATGGAAAAGAGTATGGTAGCGTGGGTAAAATACCATGCACACCAGAATCTAAGAAGAGATTGGGATATCAAGAGTAAAATGAATTAGAAATGAGCACATGAAAAGATTCTCTTGAGATATGATAATTACCAATGGTATTCTCAATACATTAATCTTCACTTGCCTTAATAATTTCACTCTCTCGTGGTGATAAATCCTTCAACATAATACGATTATATAAATTTTCCACCTGTATGATAGACAATTCAAAAATTTAATGACAAACATCTAATCTTTCATATGATAAGGTATGATTTTTGGATGAAGGTTTAAGGTTTCTTATTCCAATTGTATATCTACATCTCTAATCTATTTCATTGGAATGTTAGAACACTTAAGATAATTTTCATCACCTAAGTGTTCTTGAATAATTGAATCTAAGTATTTATTAGAGCAAGGTTTAGAAAAATATGGACATATACATAGAACCACAATAAAATATCCTTCCATGATAGTTGAGTATTGAAGATGCAAGGGTTCATAGGAAAAAACAATTTTATTGTCAATGAGAACATTTTCAATAGATTATACCTCCCTTGCTTGATCAATTTTCTCTGATGGATTCCTCTCATCTTGCAAACAAAATTCATGTTACAATTAGGTGTCAGGATTTGTAACTAATTCATCATTCGTGATTGAATATGACTGGATGAAAGGGGCACAAGAATCAGAGAGGACATTTAGTACAAATGACATGTCATCAAGATTATATTTACAGAGAAAATTATGGATTCTTGCTGAAAATCCTTCTGGAGATGAATCATCACTGATTAATAGAGCCTGAAATTCTTCACATACTTGATTATAATCATAGATTTCAAAAGAATCTAAAAATTCCTCTACAAATTGAAACCAATCAATAATATGATATGCTGGAAAAGACTGGAACCAATTTTTAATCAAACCCTTGAAAGTAAAAGAGAACAATCTACATAAAACATTTAAATCATAAATATCATGCCCTATGCATTTACACCAAAACTTGTTAAGATGGGTTTTTGCCGATACATTCCCCCCACCATCAAAGGTGAGTTTGGACAAGCGAGAGATTGTCTTATTGGGAATATCAGGTAATGAGAAGTCGAAAGAATGTTCCAACACAGTGATTTGGGGAGCCATGGGAAATTAAATAAATTTGAAACAAAGAATCTTGCAAGGCTAGCTTGTCAGTATTGTCTGCCTTCTAGTTCATTTCAAGGTGACACAGAAGAAGAATTTATAAAACTAGAATTATGATAGGCTGAGGGGTAAAAACATTAATCATTAAATTTACCTCGACCCTCCTTCTAGCACCATTTGTTGACGCGCGTATGTGACACTCCCTCAACTGGAACGTAATATCTAGTCTAGGGTTGTCTACTTAACCCAAGCCATTTGGTATAATCTAACCTGATAGGTTTTATGGCTCTTTTAGCCAACTAAGATCCTAAAACAACTAAAATATATGGACTAACTAAAGATACAATTCTAACAATCAACAATTTAATTACTAATGCTTAAATAAGAGTTTTAATGTACAATGGTTATATACAGTTTACAAGGTTTGAGAAAAGCCTTGTGAAAGTAATTGTTTTAAGATAATGGATCTAAACAAGATTAAATATAAACAAAATTATTCTAATACTCTAAATACCAAGCTAATAAAAAACAAATGAATGTGATTTTAAATGATATAACGAAAATAGACAAAGCAAATTAATGTTTAAATGATGAAATCACTCTTCATTCACAAATCAACAAATAAAATAAATAATAAATTCACTAACCTCTTGTTGATCGACAACACTAAGCTAAATTTATCTCTCTATATTTCTATGAGCTCTTCTTAGCCTATGTCAAGTGTAAACCTATGACAGAGGCAAGCATAATACTTCCTGAAGAAACTCAAAGAAGTCTTTTATATTCTGAAATGAGTTTATGATGACAAAAAGACAAACGATTATATATCATGTGACTTTAGAATATCCGATAACTGGAAATGAAATAAATTTAAATTCTCAGGAATGGTGTTACCATCTATCTTTCATCATATGTAAACTCAAAATACTTGAATAGGTGATCAATCACATATATAAACTAAACCAAAAGATAATGAACAACATAAAGAAAAACATGATATAAAATATTATGTGCAGAACTAACTAAAGATAATTCGACACAGATAACATTTCACATCAATAAATTACATTAGAAAACATTGAGAAAACATTACACAGTGTACACAGGATGGAAGCCAAAGAGTAAACCACTTTCTCATATAGTTTCAACAAAATATGTTCATCATATGGTCCAGGAAGAATTCGTTGGATAATAGACTCTTAATATTGAAAAAATTAATACATAAATGATAGCAATTAACCATGTATTGATAAAATAGACTAAAGGTAATTTAGATCAATGCATAATCAATTACTCAAAGAATATGAAGATATTATAATGAAAATAAAATTGTTTTTCTCACAAGACACGAGCCATTAAGCAACCTGGAACTCCATATTCTTCTTTGAAAACACTGGTCCATTCTCCCAAAGATTCCAACCATCTGTTATTCCATTTGAAAAGAAAAAGTTACAAAATAAATATTATACAAAAAACGAAAGGATCAAAATCCTCCTCTCAATTTCTTTGATCCCTCTGGCTCTAAACTTTCTCATATATTTGCACAATGACTGAACAGTCTTGGCATCACTAATCATTTCTGCCACCTGAAATTTGTCTCATAAAGAGACACAAATATTTATGAAATCATGCATTTGTTTGGGAAAGTTCTTATATGTAAGCTAAATGGGTCCATTCTGCAGATGGGTTTTCAACCGTTTCTTCAAATTCCTTACGGTTTGGCTGAAACAAGTCCTACAAAATCATTTATTTGTTCTTGAATGCATTTCCAAATCTTATCTATTGTTTCTCATAAATTATTTGCAACAATCCAATATTATTTTTGGATCAATTATCTTGAACATATTTAGATAATAAAATCAAGCCATGATCAGATCTATACCAAATAAATGATAATAGAAACTTGTGAAACAAAAAGAAACCAAATTAATAATCTAAAAATTGTGAATAAAACAAAATCTAGAACAATAAAATCAACATGAATTTAAACTAACTATAAGTTCTAAATAAATAATTTGTATATTTTCCTTTCAAATACAATCTCAAAATTCTAGAAGCTTCAAGTTGAGGAAGGGAAGAAAAATATTAATTTTGGGTTTTCACAAAATCAAAAGATAATTATTTTTTTATTTTTATTTTTATTTTCAAATGAGATGCAAAATGACCAAAGAATTTAATTAATTAAACCCACCAAATGATTTTGTGAAAATGATTGCTAATGAGGAAAATATGAAAACATAATCATAATGTAAATGAAAGTAAACAGTTGATAAAAATTAAGGTTTTCGTTTAAATTAAGATTTGTATGTTCATCTCTCCCTCATTCAATTTTGATCAAATGTGAACAAATGTCATAGAAAATATGTGTCGCAATAAAAAATATCAAATTATGAATCTCATCCATCAACATCAAAACTTTGTAGAAAACAAAACGAAATGGCAATTAAATTTCATGAAATTCAAACCAAACAAAAGAAAAGAATATAAACTCAAACCAACCTCGAAACAAAGAAAACCAATACTAATCCAATCAATTCAAAGGGAAACAAATGAGGAATCCAAGTAAAATTTCGAGGGACCCTAGATTTTGATTAAACAAAAAGAATGGGGTTGTTGGGGCCCAACAAGCATTCATCCTCCTCATGGGAAACCACAATTAGTAGCACGACCTTACACAGCCTCATGCCCCTCCATAGACATACAACATTATTCTCTACATGATTAGTCATTCAAGCAAGATATTAATGCACACATAATTATGTCAAGAGCACAACACACTCATTCATACACACACATCAATATTAATTCTACAACAGTAATTATTTTATTCATTCGTACAAAGTACAATACAATGGCTCGATTTCTAGATATGAGCTTACAATATTCATTGCGTTTCCAGGATAGAGACCATGGAAACCTCAACCAATTCTCACTCCTATCAGATGATCCCTCTTCTCCTCGTATTTCTTCAATCCCCCTATCAATATCTCTTATGTTTTGTTTTGTTTTTCTATAATTCTTCTCTTCAGTTTCCATAGATCTCTTCAATCCTTTTTCATTCCATCTTCTAGCCTGTCCTTTCCACAATGAATGTTCAACACCCTCTACGCGTATTTCCACTTCATTCCAACAATGTCCTCCTCCTAAACCCTAACGTCCACCACTGATCATGTAACAATTGTCCTTGTAGTTGTCCACACACTCATCCATACTATAGTAGCTCTCCCAGCTACCCCAATGATGCAACTTTGTAGCACTCAATTGATTTGTGTCACTGCGACTACTCCCAACAGTACATCTCATTCAAACCCTTCAACAACCAATCAATTATGTAATAGCTATATTACATCCTCATAGATTTCTTCATCATGTCTTCCCTAGGATGATCAAGATGCTATGACACAGAGTCCTAAGGTTTCAAGAAGTCATGTCCTCATGCTTATGAGGTAAATCACCCACATCTACAACTGTCCAATGAAAATACATCAACATTGCACTCCCAATGCTATAGTCCTCACATGATACAGACTTGAATTTGCAAGATAACCTCCTCTGCTACACATTCTTATTTCCAATAATCTCATCATGGAGATTTGAAAATTTCATATCTTTCCTGTTGCAACTCAACTTTGTGCAACAACTCACCCGTTGGTACTACTGCCTTCTCTATCTCTCCTTATTCACTACCACAAGCACTAGTCGGGTTCTTTTCATTCATGCATTACCTGTATAATTTAATCTGAGTCACTTCCAATCCAGGACATTCCACTACCCTTTTTCATGCAATGTATGAAGTTCATTCGGTGTAGCCAACCACTCATGCTTGAAGATACACAACATGGAATCGCATGCTCCCATGTTACACCTTACTTGACTCATCCACATCACTTTCACAACTTGATCTGAGTAATGTCCAATACAAGACATCCCACTGCCCTTTTTCATGCATTGTACAAAGTTCGTTCAGTGAAGCCAACCACTCATGCTCGAAGCTACACAACATGGAGTCACATGATCCTATGTTAC
>ML778084.1:100470-112595 GCA_009831015.1 Picea engelmannii | reverse complement strand
GTACTTACTAAATTTCAGAAGCATCCTTTTAGGAAAGAAAATAAAAGCAAGAGGGGATCTAGGAACTCTAGGAGAAATTTAAGGAGCAATTGATGGGGGTGTGAGGGAAATTTAGATTTTAATTAATAACCAGAAATTAATTAATGAAGAATCCTAGGGATGAGCGACACTTGGACGACGGAGATCGTTCAAGGGGAATTGTCATTAAAATTAATTAATTACTAATCAAGAGAGGGGGGAGTCTCTTTTTGGCTATAAAAGAAAGGGAAAGCTTTGAAGAGAGGAGGATCGGTGTGCGTAACGTTACGCTGCCGAATTGTGGTTGACGGATTTTCTTGTGTGGAGTTGGGTGTAACTCAGCTGTGATTTTGAGTGGTAGCTCAGCCGTTGAGGCGAGCTGAGATGCTAGCGATTTTCTGGTTCTTGTGTGGCCCCTTTGCGGCTCGGGGGGCGAAGGGGGAAGCAGAGTACCCCTCGCGTTTGGCTGGGAGGTACCGGTGAGCGTTCCACAGTTGGCAAGCAGTAAGCGGCAAGGAGCGCGAGACGCGGCGTGAAGCTCAGGACATCTTCGGAAGCGGGCGAGTGGCTAAGGTATGGTTTTTAAAATTTTGACGAAATTGTTATAAAAGTTAGCGTGAATTTGTTCCAACGATTCGTCTTGTTAATGCTTGCTAAACAAAAAAAAGGGGAATTGTTATCTCTGCAATACTGCGTCGATTCTTTTATTTTATTACCTCTGGCAAAATTTTTCTTCCAGCAGCCTTGCTTGCTGTTCTTGACATTTCCTTTCTTAATTAGTTATGGTGATATTTTATCCCTTCTAAGTGATGCAGTAATTAGTGGGACTAGGTACTCTTCCCCCGCCGGACGCAGTTAATTTCATTGACCCTTGGGCTGTGTCTCTGTCAAGCTGTGCGCCATTCTACCCTTGGAAGAAACTTAAGTTCTGTCTTGTCCTTCGAATGAATTTTGGAACGTTTCTTTTTCAATTGGGTTTTCTTTTTCTTTACCCTTCGATTTAGTTACGGGTGGTCTGTTCTTCAAGGTTATACTGTTGTTGTTTTAAATGTCGGCGTTGATCTACACTCACTGTATAATGACAGCGTTTTTAATAGAATAATAGCCTGCGTTTTTTTTTCTTATAGCTGCGATTGATTACTACCTCGGCGTTCTTGATAGCTGTAATTCGTGTATGACCCCTCCTGTTGGAGCATGGTATAATTTCCTGGTTTTATCCGTCAATGGCCACCAATCCACCAACCTTTTTGCCAAGGATTCGCTACTTTCTTTTCCAGCTGAGATTAACGCAGAAATTCCACCTTGACGTAAATGCTGTAGGTAGCGAACCAGGACATTCATGAATGTAGTTATCTCCCGATTTTGTTCAGCGTTTATCAATGTCAACTGGAAGCTTACGAAACTGTTTAACTTGTTCGGTTCTGTCCGTCAATTGTCTTTCTGTTATTCTGTCAATTGCATTGAGCAAACAGGGGAATCTAATGGCCGTGTCTCCTCGTCATATCTATCATCAGCGTTCTGTCAGCCTCTAATTCGGTCCTCCTTAAAACAGGCCCTTACTTATGTGTAATTGCCCTTTCGAGGGCGGGGTCATAGCGCGTGCCGAGTGGCTGCTACCGGGAATAAAGACGTCCTTACTGTATACGGTCGTGTTGGTGAATGGTTACCGTTATTTGTAACATGCCAGAAAATTTCTGTTTTTAGATAGCCGGATTTAATTATGTTGTAGTTGGGTTTTTCAGTCAACATTACCGGTGGTTGCAAGGGATCCCATGTTTTGACTTCTTAAAATAAATTCTGAAACTCGTAGTTACTTCCACTTAATATCGCTGAAGATAGATTTAAGGTTAATTTAATTCACAGTCATTTTTAGAGAAGTCACTACAATGTATAATACAGATAGTTCACGGCCTGGAATATTCGACTTATGTTATTTTAATTCAAGAGTCATTGGGAGATCTCGCTCCCGTGTTAATTATGATGTAAATTATGGCAGGGAATGTAGGTCCCAATAAAATTTTTAATTCCAAAATTCATCATGGAAGATTTCGCTTCAACGTGATGTATACTGTAAAATAAAGCATTAGATGTAGATCATAATGCAATCTGGAAAGTGAACGATTATTACGCTGTCTGGTTTTAGATGTAGTTGTGATTGTTTTACCTTCCTAAATGCTCGTAGTTTATATTCCAGCGAGTAATGGCCTGCAGCACGTTATAGGGAGAAGTTAGTCTTAACTGGTTTTCCCAGCCCTCGTCTCGTCGTTGTCTTCCAGCAATAACGCCTTGAATTAGGGTTCCAGTATGATTTGTTATTTTTAGATTTCCTTTCTATTTTGAAGTCGAAAAGTTAAGTTACCAAAAGTTCTATCAGGGATATGTAATTCTTAATTGGTTACATTATGATGGGTGCTTTAAGGATGTTTTAAATTGCTAGAATATTTTGTGTTGATGAATTTTAAATTGTTGTTAATATTTGATGGGTGTTTTAACGATGTTTTAAATTCTATAATATATATATATATATATATATATATATACATATATATATATATAAAAGCTATTTTATAAAATAAAATAATAATATGATTTTTAATGATGGTTGTTTACATATCAAATTGAGATATAATCTTGTATTGTTTCTAGGACAAGTTAGTTTTTTTAAAAAATGAATTCACTACTTAGATTATAAAAGTGTATATATTCTACCTACTTGTATTTAAATTGTTAATTTTTAAGAAGAAAATAAATGTTTTTAGTTTTTAAGATTGAATATAATGATTTGTGTATAATAGCATAAAGGTTGTGCTGAGACAAGGAATTGATAAATTATGGTAAGATTGTTGATTGAAACGAAGTTTCCACTTGAGTGTTTTATCGCAAGACATGATGGTTATTAGGTGTTTAAGAAAATATAATGTGAATGATAGATCACATCTTTCATAAGTAAATAGAAGCAACCTCTTTTGTTTTAGTATCCTTATAAGGAAGAAAAAGACTATCACTCATAACTTCTACAAATGCACCAACTAACTTTTGCTCATATGTTACACTGTGGAGGTTAACAATGCCATCCCTTACTGCATTCACTCTCAAAAGCTAGGGTTTCCAAGCCGCAAGCACTCCTAGTTTTCCTGCAGATCTTCGGCCCTGTGTCCTCCCTTCCATCCACATTCCTCTGCCAAAGTTCTCCTCAAGTTCCAATGGTGTCTTTCCCCTCACCTTCTTATACTGTCTATTATGGTTAATTAGTTAACACTGTTATTAAATTGCGTAGTATACCATGTCGTCAATTATAAATTGTGTTGCTAGTACCATACAACCCATTGCAAGGATTAAGTTGGGAAGGATGACCCTTATTGTTCCGGCATTTTTATGATTAGGAAGATATGATATGGTTATTTGATGCGAGGTTGTGTAATCTACTGATAGATGGTAAGACATACTTAGTGGGAATGTCCTGGAATTCCGCACAATCATTTACTCGGAGTTAGTTGAATGAGAAATCGTTGAGTCCGGTTTTATGTAGTTGGGCATTCGTTGTCAGAGTCCTTCAGTCACGCGCCTTCCGTAAGGGGGCGCAATTGTTGTTCTTCTTATTTATGTCGCACTGATTGTGATCTATTGGTTGCTTGGTTGCTGTGTTGGGCGGGATGTAGACACCTCCATGTTCATCAGAACAGTCGCCAGCCCTGAGACCTTAAATGGTTAAAGACGATGGGAAACCGGGCTTGAGCGTTGATTATGTGTCTTGGAGGTCCTAACCTTGCAGGGTAGGACGGGCGGGTAGTCAGTCGTATTCCGCTGTCAGTTTTGCTTGTCGTTAAATGTTGCGTTGTGCTCCTTTGCCTTTGGTCTTAGTTGTTTGCTGATACCCGTCACGTGCTTTGGCTTCTTGCAATGAACACCGTGGTCGCGTCTTGTTGGATGTCAAGGGGCGACATAGAGTCAAGTATGTTTTTACTTCTACACACGCGCCCACACCGTAAAAACAAAAAAAAAATTTGCACCTCTGTACTAGAATGGATGTCGTAACGAGGCGGTTCGTTACAGTTACACCTTCCTTAACTCAATCCATATCACATGAAAACCACCTCAGTTGACGATTTTTTCGGCATATAAAAATTCTTTGAAAATTACCAGAGAGAACTTTCAAGACTCTTCTTATTCTCCATGCAACACCTTCATGCTCATTCCTCAACAACCTTCACTCTTCTAACATTCTTCTGCAACATGTATTCTTCCTCAAGAGATTTGAAATATTCTACTATCTCTGTTAGCAACATATTCAACAACTTCCTCATATTTCATATTATACATTATCCATCTTCAACTTGACAACTTTCATCATGCTTCATCTTCACCACTTCATCTTCTTGATCATATGTAACCTCTATAACCTTCCCATTTCCTGTAGCCTTTCTAGTTCATTTTCATGCATAAATTTCATTCTACTACATCTTATTTTTATCCAAGAACATCCACTTCCATTTGCAACCACAAATGTCTTTCTTCCTGCAACAAGCAAATAACATATTAAGGGAAAAGAAAAAATCCATCTTCTCTCCCTCCTTTCTTTGTTACATTTGAGACAACCACGTGTCTGTAAATTTTCAATGCTGCAATATTTCTTTTGCATCTATGTTCTTATTTATTTCTCTTAAATTCAGGCCCACACAAAACTTGTATCCACCATTCGAAAACCATGCGGTCATTGCTACCAACATGCTCCTCAGAACATATGAGCCTAGTCTCCAATCTAGGAAACCTTTTGACTGCATTCCTATTGTAGACACACTCGCTCATTTCCTATGACCATGAATTCATTCCAAGATACAAATCATGGATAACCACCACCACAACTGGTATCTATTTCTAGTAGCCATGTATCTTAGAGACTTCTTCCTTTTCAGCCACAACCTTCTGAAATTTTCTTTATGCAATTTTTTGATCCTTTCTATCTTTTCCCATTTCAACATTCATATTTACATCTCGTACCACTCCGTTATCTGTATTCTAAATCTCAATTTGTGTACCCCATTAACCTGCTCATCCTCAAGAGGAAATATTTGGTAGTTATTTTGTATCCCTAAGCCAGACTATACTTTACAGGCTCTTTCTCCATCACTGTCTCCTATCGTTATTCCTTTAGTAACACAATATGGAACCATCATTCTCCTGGTGTTATTCTATCCCAAGGTTGAACCATGATATGATATATTTTCACATTATTTCACCCTAGAGTTGAATTGACCTCTGATACCACTTGATGTAATGGGCATCCTCCCACATCCATCAGAGTACATTCAGAGTGGAATAATTTCTTCTTCTGCCCCTGATAGGAATCATAGCTTCCATAAAGCTTCTTGATTCTTATAAATTTTCCTTATTTTAGGTCTAATAATGTCACAACCCCTAGGGTTGTAAATTTTCTCCCTGTATTCATGTTTATTTCATAGTAACACCACAACGCGTGTTACAGAGTCATTCATCTGCTTCATATTCACTTTCTACAACTAGTCTTCTGTTGTAACTCACCTTCTATTGTAGCTCAATGCAACTTACCTTCTATGGTGAAAAATCTTTTGTTGCAACTCAACCATATTATTGTTGCAAGTCACCTACTAACTCTTGTTCCCATTCGTATTCTATTGCAACTCACCTACTAACTCACTACTCCCATTTTTCTTATGTTGTAACTCACTTCTATTGTAATTCACCTTTGTTGCAATTTGCCTACACCTGTGGCTGCAAAACGCATCCTCTTGTTACAACCTGTCTCTCACAACATATCTTTGTTATCAAAAATACTTCTGTTGAAACTCAATCATCCTCACGCCGCAACACTCATCATGTTACACACACACACACTGTTACAACAAGATATCTTGCATAATATATATTTTCTATGATAATCCCTTGCTGTAACTCATCTCTGACAATAATCCATATCCTATTACGTTACACATTTTATGAAAAATTCTTCTCATTGTAGCTCCTTTCTCTTCAACTATTATGTACTCGTAGAACCAGAACGTTCATCCTTTTCATGGGAGACAACAATTTCCAACATGGACTTACACACACGTGTGCCCCTGTATAGCCATACAAAATTATACTTTATAGGATTGCTCATTCAATCAAGACAATAACTCACACATAATTCTTTCAAGAACACAACACATTAATTCATAGACACACGACAATATTAATTCTTTAACAACAATTATTTTGTTCATTCGTACATACTACAATACAATGGCTCAATGGCCAGATCTGAGCTTAAAATATTAGTTGGGTTTCGAGGATAGAGGCCATGGAGACCTCAACCATTTATCATTCCTATCACATGATCTCTCTTATCCTATCAGTTGTGCAAACCCCTTATCAATAAATTTGATGTTTTTCTTTATTCATCCAGAATTGTTCGCTTCAGTTTCCCAAACTCTCTTCAATCATTTTTCCTTCCAACTTCTGACTTTTCCTTTCCGCAATGAATCTTCATCTCCCTCTGCACGTCATTTTTATTCATTCAAATAATTCACTCCTCTTGATACATAACATCTATCATTTGTCATGTAACAATTGTCCTCATAGCCATCCACACACTTGTCCTTTCTATAGAAACACTCCCAGTTGCTCCATTGTTGCAACTCTGTAGCATTCAATCGATTTGCATCAAAACTTCTACTCCCAACAGTCTGTCTGATTCACACCCTGCAACAACCAATCACTACTATAATATGTTTGTCACATCCTCATAAATTCCTTCGTCATGTCATCCAGAGGATGACAAGGATGTTATTTCATCATAGTATAAATTTCCCTCTCTAACCCCAATGACCACTCCTATTCTTGAGCTATCTTTATTTCGACTTATGGATACTTTCTCTTTCTAAAAACTAATCGAAAACCCCTATCCTCCATAGCTGAGATTGAGATAAAATTCTTCTTCAAACCTAGTGCATAAAGCATATCCTAGGAATCCAACAAACCTCCTTACTCAAGTTGGAACATCATTGTTCCCTCTCTATTCACTACATACTTGGAATCAACACCAATCTCCACATGAACATCTAAATCCCTCTCCATCAAGCTCTAAATAGCTCCCATTCTTTTGTCATATGATGAGATGCAACAATGTCCAAGTACCATTCCCTTTTGGTGGGTGTGTTGGTAGAAAGGAAAGAAACCAGTGATAAATCCTTATTAAAATTTGATGCAAACTCATCAATTTGTGTCTTTCTTGATGCTATTGTTTTCATATTTCATTTTCCCTTCTTCTTTTTTAGACAGTGAGATGCTTAATTTCCATTCTTATAACATCATAAACACTTCATTTTACTCAACTCCTTCTTCCTCGAATGCGATGATCCTCCATCATGGTTACCATTCTTGCTAGAAATATTTCCTTTTTCCTTCCTTATTTTATTGACAAGGGCCAATTTCTCATCACTAATTACCTACTTGATACTCTTAGACTCCTTTTGAGTCTCTTCGTAGATTGAATCATCCAAAATTCTCTTCGAATATGGGATATGTTGTCGAGTGCAAACTCCCTTGACAAATGGTTCCCAAGACTTCGGAAGAGCATTCAATTCCACATTCATGAGCTCTGTGTCTTCTATTTTCTCCTCTATGGATGCAATATCATCACATACCCGTGTGATCCTCATGAGATATCTAGTAACATCGTCAGATCTAGATAATTGCAATGATTTGAGTTTGTTTCTTAAGACCATCTTCTTATTCATGTTAATGTTCTATAATAAACCTACCAAGGAATGAAACATATATGTGGACATGTTCTTCTCAAAAAGGTGAGGAATTATATGATCCTTCACTAAATCCAATATAATCCTCTCAACCTTGATCTCCCTCCTCTTGAGAGCTAGCAAAAATGCTAGATATGTCAGTGGAGCAATTATTTTTTCCACTAACTCCCAAAGGTCATACTTCGTCAATACCAAAGTCACTCTTTATTTCCAACATAGGAAGTTGGATGCTCCATCCAATCTATCTTCAACTCTAAAAGATTTTTCTTCCATCCCTTAGACTTCATAAACTTCCCTAGAAAGAACCTTCCACTGAAACAACCTTTGTATTGACTTATTCGAACCTATACGCATATGTCACCACTAAAACCTCTGTATGTATATGACTTCCCTTACTAAAACCCATGTATGTATGCACCTGTCATTACTACAACCTATGTATATGTGAATTTCTCCCAATACAATTGCGTATGTATGAAAATATTTGTTCTGCAACCTATGTACAACTGCAAAACCCTAGTTCTGACATAGTATGATTATTTCCCTTAAACATATCCTTCGATTTCTTCCTACTAGTTATGGGTTTGTTTATATATCCTATAGATTTGATATATATTCTATCCCATGATATGGATCTAAGATTTGTTTTCCTCTCAAACTATTTTCTCTAATACCATGTTGAAACCCCTACTCTAGAACATAGATATGTTGTTATGTAGTGATTTACTTACTGCAAATCAAGTTTGAAGCTCAGAAAAAAACATACACAGTTGGAATATTCAACTGAAATAAACATAGTGAAAGAAATACTGGAAACCAAATCATGCACACATAAACACTAATATTTTTTAGTTGATACCCCTAGAAAAATCCAAAAGGGAAAGCCAATATTAAGATGATTTTACTATGATAAAATTAGGTCTCCCATAGTAGTGATAGTAGCCCACTTAGAGAAATACAACAAAAAACAAAATTGACAAAGTCCTCTCTTCTCTATGACCCATATCTGGAATTATTTTCGAGTTGTATGGACCTTTCCTTAAGAAAACACATGTATATGCACATGTATCCACTGAAACCTGTGCACATGACCTCAAGGAGTTTACAAAAAAATCTTTATTGCTCGGCCCTTTTATGTGTCTTTTCTCTACTGAAACCCACTTGTGATTGCCTTTGTTTTCTCTTCTCCTTTACCTGATATCAATATGGAAGTACTTCTCCACCTACCCAAGATATCCTTGAATCACAATTATTTGTGATCCAACCCTCTTTGCGCCTCACAAACAAGCGTCATAAAGTATGTTCCTCCTTCACCCTACTCTTTCGTTTATAATATTCAATTACAACCTAACCCTAATCTCCAAAGTGATTTATGGCCGATATTACTTCTCACCCCACTTGAGATCAATGACCAAGATTAAATGCTAATTACTTTTATCATTTCCTTAAATAACTCAAATAATTAATAAAATCACTTTAATAATTCTTTTAATTAAAGTAAAGTCTCAAGGTAGAAGGCTTTGGACGATTTACACACATCTAAACACTTGGAACTGTGCGTAAATACATGTCTGATCCTACAAAAATAAAAAAAATACAACACTATTCTCTACAGGATTACTCATTCAAGCAAGATATTAATGCACAAATAATTATTTCAAGAGCACAACACATTCATTCATAAACACACATCAATATTAATTCTACAACAGTAATTATTTTATTCATTCGTACAAAGTACAATACAATGGCTCGACTTCTAGATACGAGCTTACACTATTTGTTGGGTTTCTAGGATAGAGACCATGGAAAACTCAACCAATTCTCACTCCTATCAGATGATCTCTCTTCTCCTCTTGGTTCTTCAATCCCCCTATCAATATATCCGATGCTTTGTTTTGTTTTTCTATAATTCTTCTCTTCAGTTTCCATAGCACTCTTCAATCCTTTTTCATTCCATCTTCTAGCCTGTCCTTTCCACAATCAATATTTAACATCCTCTACATGTCTTTCCACTTCATTCCAACAATGTCCTCATCCTGAGCACTAATGTCCACCACTGATCATGTAACAATTTTCCTCGTAGTTGTCCAGACACTCATCCATACTATAGTAGCTCTCCGAGCTACCCCAATGATGCAACTCTATAGCACTCAATAGATTTGCGCCATTGCAACTACTCCCAACAATACATCTCATTCACACCCTTCAACAACCAATCACTTATGTAATAGCTATATCACATCCTCGTAGCTTTCTTCATCATGTATTCCCTAGGATGATCAGGATGCTACTACCTCAGACTCCTAAGGTTTCAAGAAGTCATGTCCTCATGCTTATGAGGTAAATCACCCACATCTACAATTGTGCAATGAAAATACATCAACATTGCACTCCCAATGCTATATTCCTGACATGATACACACTTGAATTTGCAAGACATCCTCCTCTGCTACACATTCTTATTTCCAATAATCTCATCATGGTGATTTGAAAATTTCATATCTTTCCTGTTGTAATTCAGCTTTGTGCAACAACTCACCCTTTGGTGCTACTGCCTTCTCTATCTCTCCTTATTCATTACCACAAGCACTAGTCGGGTTCTTTTTAGTCATGCATTACCTGTATAATTTGATATGAGTCACTTCCAATCTAGGACATTCCACTACCCTTTTTCATGCAATGTATGAAGTTCATTTGGTGTATCCAACCACTGATGCTTGAATCTACACAACATGGAATCACATGCTCCCATGTTACACCTTACTTGACTCATCCACATCACTTTCACAACTTGATCTAAGTAATGTCCAATCCAAGACATCCCACTGCCCTTTTTCATGCAGTGTACAAAGTTCGTTCAGTGCAACCAACCACTCATGCTCGAAGCTACACAACATGGAGTCACATGCTCTATGTTACACCTTCCTTAACTCAATCCACATCACATGAAAACT
The DNA here is from genome assembly GCA_009831015.1 of Picea engelmannii. Lineage (NCBI taxonomy): Eukaryota > Viridiplantae > Streptophyta > Pinopsida > Pinales > Pinaceae > Picea > Picea engelmannii. The sequence goes on along the minus strand of ML778084.1, from coordinate 101,845 downwards.
ACCTCAGTTGACAATTTTTTTCGCATATACAAATTCTTTGAAAAATACCAGAGAGAACTTTCAAGAGTCTTCTTCTTCTCCATGCAACACCTTCATGCTCATTCCTCAACAACCTTCACTCTTCTAACATTCTTCTGCAACATGTATTCTTCCTCAAGAGATTTGAAATATTCTACTATCTCTGTTAGCAACATCTTCAAAAACTTCCTCATATTTCATATTATACATTATCCATCTTAAACTCGACAACTTTCATCATGCTTCATCTTCACCACTTCATCTTCTTCATCATATGTAACCTCTATAACCTTCCCATTTTCTGTAGCCTTTGTAGTTCATTTTCATGCATAGAATTCATTCTACTACATCTTCTTTTCATCCAAGAACATCCACTTCCATTTGCAACCACATATGTCTTTCTTCATGCAACAAGAAAATAACATATTAAGGCAAAAAAAAAATTCCATCTTCTCTCCCTCCTTTCTTTGTTACATCTAAGATAGCCACGTGTCTGTAAATTTCCAATGCTGCAATATTTATTTTGCATCTATGTTCTTATTTATTTCTCTTAAATTCAGGCCCACAAAAAACTTGTATCCACCATTTGAAAACCATGCGCTCATCGCTACCAACATGCTCCTCAGAACATATGAGCCTAGTCTCCAATCTAGGAAACCTTTTGACTGCATTCCTATTGTAGCCACACTTGCTCATTTCCTATGACCATGAATTCATTCCAAGATACAAATCATGGATAACCACCACCACAACTGTTATATATTTCTAACAGCCATGTATCTTAGAGACTTCTTCCTTTGCAACAACAACCTTCTGAAATTTTCTCTATGCAATTTTTTGATCCTTTCTATCTTTTCCCATTTCAGCATTCATATTTACATCTAGTACCACTCCGTTATCTGTATTCTAAATCTCAATTTTTGTACCCCATTAACCTGCTCATCCTCAAGAGGAAATATTTAGTAGTTATTTTGTATCCCTAAGCCAAACTACAGTTTACAGGCTCTTACTCCAACACTGTCTCCTATCATTATTTGTAACATCCCGCTCTGGCGCACTGACAAAACTTATTCTTTGAGGACACTTGCTCGCAAGTGATATGGATTTTTATGATGATGAACCACCTAACCTTGATGATGATGCATCATGATTGATGATAGGATGTTTTACTATTGTTGTATACAGGTGCTATTGACTCAGTTTCATTGAGTGTACAGGGTTTCGGACCTTGAGGATGCAGAGGCATCGGTGGAACTCCCTTGGACTCCGGATTGAGTCAGGGAGTGGGCTATTTGAGTTGTTTCATTCACGGTGATATTGTTTTGTTTTGATGATATGCTATTGATTTTATGATATG
>ML778084.1:79901-99152 GCA_009831015.1 Picea engelmannii | reverse complement strand
GCAACGGTATGATTTTAACTGGTGAAGTATAATGCATTTTTATTCGGCAAATTAATGTTATTGGTGATAATATGATGAGATTGGTTGGCATTATAGTTTGCAATTTTGTTCCACAATGATATTGTAGAGTTTGTTTATATTTTTATCATGTGTCACTTTAGTTGTGATGTCATGTGTTTTTGCATTGATATGAATTAGTTGATGTTGTTAATTTCTTATTTGTTTAAAAAAAAAAAAAGAAATTTTCCTATTGTACTTCGCTATTCATAGACATAACGAAGTTGGCGTTACATTATTCCTTTAGTAACACAATATGGAACCATCATTCTCCTGGTGTTATTCTATCCCAAGGTTGAACCATGATATGATATATTTTCACATTATTTCACCCTAGAGTTGAATTGACCTCTGATACCACTTGATGCAATGGGCATCCTCCAATATCCATCAGAGTACATTCAGAGTGGAATAATTTCTTCTTCTGTCCCTGATAGGAATCATAGCTTCCATAAAGCTTCTTGATTCTTATAAATTTTCCTTATTTTAGGTCTAATAATGTCACAACCCCTAGGGTTGTAAATTTTCTCCCTGTATTCACATTTATTTAATAGTAACACCACAACGCATGTTAGAGAGTCATTTGTCTACTCCATATTCACTTGCTACAACTCGTCTTCTATTGTAACTCACCTTTTGTTGTAGCTCGATGCAACTTACCTTCGATGGTGAAAAACCTTTTGTTGCAACTCAACCATATTATTGTTGCAAGTCACCTACTAACTCTTTGTTCCCATTCGTATTCTGCTGCAACTCACCTACTAACTCACTGCTCCCATTTTTCTTATGTTGTAATTCACTTCAATTGTAATTCACCTTTGTTGCAATTTTCCTACACATGTGGCTGTAAAACGCATCCTCTTGTTACAACATGTCTCTCACAACATATATTTGTTATCAAAAATCCTTCTATTGAAACTCAATCATCCTCACGCTACAACACTCATCATGTTACACACACACACACTGTTACAACAACATATCTTGCATAGTATATATTTTCTATGATAATACCTTGCTGCAACTCATCTCTGACAATAATCCATATCATGTTACATTACACATTTGATGAAAAATTCTTCTCATTGTAGCTCCTTTCTCTTCAACTATTCTGTACTCATAGAACCAGAGCGTTCATCCTTTTCATGGGAGACCACAATTTCCAACATGGACTTACACACACTCGTGCCCCTGTATAGCCATACAACATTATTCTTTATAGGATTTCTCATTCAATCAAGACAATAACTCACACATAATTCTTTCAAGAACAAAACACATTAATTCATAGACACACAACAATATTAATTCTTTAACAACAATTATTTTGTTCATTCAAAAATACTACAATACAATGGCTCGATGGCCATATCTGGGATTAAAATATTCGTTGGGTTTCCAGGCTAGAGGCCATGGAGACCTCAACCATTTATCATTCCTATCACATGATCTCTCTTATCCTATCAGTTGTGAAAGCCCCTTATCAATATATTTGATGTTTTGTTTTATTCATCCAGAATTGTTCACTTTCGTTTCCCCAACTCTCTCTAATCCTTTTTCCTTCCAACTTCTGACTTTTCCTTTCCGCAATGAATCTTCATCTCCCTCTACACATCATTTTTATTCATTAAAATAATTCACTCCTCTTGATATATAACAGAAGTCATTTCTCGTGTAACAATTGTCCTCATAATTGTCCACACACTTGTCCTTTTTATAGAAACGCTCCCAGTTGCCCCATTGTTTCAATTGTGTAGCATTCAATTGATCTGTGTCACTACTTATACTCCCAACAGTCTGTCTGATTCACACCATGCAACAACCAATTACTACTGTAATATGTTTGTCACGTCCTCATAAATTCCTTCGTCATGTCATCCAAAGGATGACAAGGATGTTATTTCATCATAGTATAAATTTCCCTCTCTAACCCCAATGACCACTCCTATTCTTGAACTATCTTTATTTCGACGTATGGATACTTTCTCTTTCTAAAAACTAATGGGAAAACCCATATCCTCCATAGCTGAGACTGAGATAAAATTCTTCTTCAAACCTAGTGCATAAAGCATATCCTAGGAATCCAACAAACCTCATTACTCAAGCTGGAACATCATTGTTCCCTCTCTCTTCAATACATACTTGGAATCAACACCAATATCCACATGAACATCTAAATATCTCTCCATCAAGCTCTAAATAACTCGCATTCTTCTGTCATATGATGAGATGCAACAATGTCCAAGTACCATCCCCTTTTGGTGGGTGTGTTGGTAGAAAGGCAAGAAACCAGTGAGAAATACGTATTAAAATTTGATGCAAACTCATCAATTTGTGTCTTTGTTGATGCTATTGTTTGCATCTTTCATTTTCCCTTCTTTTTTTTCAGACATTGAGATGCATAATTTCCATTCTTATAACATCATAAACACTTCATGTTACTCAACTCCTTCTTCCTCGAATGCGATGATCCTCCATCACGGTTACCATTCTTGCTAGAACTCTTTCCTTTTTCCTTCCTTATTTTATTGACAAGGGCCAATTTATCATCACTAATTCCCTACTTGATACTCTTAGACTCCTTTCGATTCTCTTCGTAGATTGAATCATCCAAAATTCTCTTCCAATATGGGATATGTTGTCGAGTGAAAACTCCCTTGACAAATGGTTCCCAGGACTTGGGAAGACCATTCAATTCCACATTCATGAGCTCTGTGTCTTCTATTTTCTCCTCTATCGATGAAATATGATCACATACCTGTGTGATCCTCATGAGATGTCTAGTAACATCGTCAGATCTAGATAATTGCAATGATTTGAGTTTATTTCTTAAGACCATCTTCTTATTCATGTTAATGTTCTATAATAAACCTACCAAGGAATGAAACATATATGTGGACATGTTCTTCTCGGAAAGGCGAGGAATTATATGATCCTTCACTAAATCCAATATAATCCTCTCAACCTTGATCTCCTTCTTCTTGAGAGCTAGCAAAAATGCTAGATATGTCAGTGGAGCAATTATTTTTTCCACTAACTCCCAAAGGTCATACTTCGTCAATACCAAAGTCACTCTTTATTTCCAAGATAGGAAGGTGGATACTCCATCCAATCTATCATCAACTCTAAAAGTTGTTTTTTCCATCCCTTAGACCTCATAAACTTCCCTAGAAAGAACCTGCCACTGAAGCAACCTTTGTATTGACTTATACGAACCTCTACGCATATGTCACCACTAAAAACTTTGTATGTATATGACTTCCCTTACTAAAACCCATGTATGTATGCACCTGTCATTACTACAACCTATGTATATGTGAATGTCTCCCAATACAATCACGTATGCATGCAAATATTTTTTCTGCAACCTATGTACAACTGCAAAACCCTAGTTCTGACATAGTACGACTGTTTCCGTTAAACATATGCTTCGATTTATTCCTGCTAGTTATGGGTTTGTTTATATATCATACAGATTTGATATATATTTTATTCCATGATATGGATCTGAGATCTGGTTTCCTCTCAAACTATTTTCTCTAATACCATGTTGAAACCCCTACTCTAGAACATAGATATGTTGTTATGTAGTGATTTACTTACTGCAAATCAACTTAGGAACTCACAAAAAAACATACACAGTTGGAATATTTAATTGAAATAAAGATAGCGAATGAAATACTGGAAACCAAATCATGCACACATAAACACTAATATTTTTTAGGAGATACCCCTGGAAAAATCCAAAGGGGAAGACCAATATTAAGATGATCTTATTATGATAAAATTGGGTCTCCCGTAGTAGGGATAGTAGCCCACTTAGAGAAATACAATAGAAAACAAAATTGACAAAGTCTTCTCTTCTTTAAGACCCATATCTGGAATTATTTTTGAGTTGTATGGACCTTTCCTTAAGAAAACCCATGTATATGCACATGTATCCACTGAAACCCGTGCACATGACCTCAAGGAGTTTACAACAAAATATGTATGGCTCGGCCCTTTTATGTGTCTTTTCTCTACTGAAACCCACTTGTGATTGCCTCTGTTTTCTCTTCTTCTTCACCTGATATCAATATGGAAGTACTTCTCCACCTACCCAAGATATCCTTGAATCACAGTTATTTGTGATCCAACCCTCTTTGTGTCTCACACACAAGTGTCATAAAGTATGTTCCTCCTTCACCCTACTCTTTCTTTTATAATCTTCAATTACAACCTAACCCTAATCTCCAAAGTGATTTATGGTTGATATTACTTCTCACCCCACTTGAGATCAATGACCAAGATTAAATGATAATTACTTTTATCATTTCCTTAAATAACTCAAATAATTTATAAAATCACTTTAATAATTATTTTAATTAAAGTAAAGCCTCAAGGTAGAAGGATTTGGATGATTTACACACATCTAAACACTTGGAACTGTGCGTAAATACATGTCTGATCCTACAAAAATAAAAAAAATTGGATTGTCATCAACCTGTATAGCATTATATTGATCACAATAGATTGTAGTTGAGGTCTGAATAGGAAGGTAAAGTTCTCGTAAAAGTTGGTAGATCCATACTACTTGAGTATCTTCTTGAACGACGCCATGATATTCTTCTGATGTAGTTGGCAAAGAGACTACCTTTTATTTCTTGTGCGACCATGCCAATGGTCCAATGCTAAAGTCAAACATATAGCCAGAAGTGGAATTATGATCATCATTGTCGGTAGCCTAGTCAGAGTTAGTGAAGTAGACCAATGATTATGAACTTCAACAATATTTCATACCAAAATGAGTTGTATCCTCGAGATAGTGAAAATTTCATTTGACTTATTTCCAGTGGTTTTCTTTAGGGTCCTGAATAAACCATTAAACCAAACTAACAACAAAGGAAATGTTAGGTCGAATATGAGTAAGATAAATAATATCATTGATGAATTATCAATAAAGTGTAGCATCAACTGTGGTTGTTTGCCAAGTTTTGGTGAACTTTACTCTAGATTAGAAATTAGTAGTAGAGGAATTAAAATCAGCCATATTAAAATGTGTCAACAGATCCATCACATATTTAGACTAAGAAATGAAAAATCCATCTCATAGTGGTAATACTTGAAAACCCAAAAAATAATGTAGACTACCAATAAATTTCATTTCAAAGGCATTAGCAAGTTGTTTGTTCAATCTAAGGATGAGATCATTATTATTTCTATTAATGAGTAAGTCATCTACATATACAAAAATAATCAAGGTCGTTCCATTGGTATGGATTACATACAATTTGCGATCAAATTCACAATGTTTCAAACCAAGTCTAAGAAAGAAACTATCGAGTTTATCATCTCGGGCTTGGGGGCACCTACTTCAAACCATAAAGTGACTTTTTGAGTCAACAAACCATGTTAGATTTTCTCATAAAACCAGGTGGGTTTCTCTGAAAATTTCTTCAAATAGGTCTCCATGAAAAAAATCACTCTTCAAATCCATTTGATAGATTTGGCATCAAAAACGAGTAGCAAGAGAAATAATCAGTTGAAAAGAGATTTGCGACATGGACAAAGGATTCAATGTATTCAATTCCTTCTTGTTGAGAAAATCCCTTCACTACTAAGAATGCTTTATATTTCTCAACAACACCTTTAGAGGTAAATTTGGTCTTGTAGACCCATCGAAACTTCACAATGTTCTTTCCTTAAGGTCATGGAATTGAGTCCCAAGTGTGATTCTTCGACAAATAACCAATTTTTGTCTGCATAGCCTGCTCTGAATCAGGTCATCCTTCAACATATAAGTAGAAAACAAGATCAAAAGCTTCAAGTACACGATTCATTAGGGAAATGTTGGCATGTTCCTTATGACTTTGAGTGTGTCGTTTGAAGGAAGAATCTGTAACATCAACTCCAATAGCTTCAAAAATCTTAGAAACTCATGTGGGTAGACAAGAAATGGGTGAACTCTGGTTCACTGCAATAGCTCTATAATAAGTTGGAAGGTCTTTAGTTGATGGAACAATAGAGACACAGGATGATATATTAGTTGACTCAGAAGTCGATGGTCTAGTTGAAACATGAACAAAGTTCAATTGTCCAGTGGAATGACTGAAATATGGCACCGGAGAACTAGTGAGAGAGAAAAGATCAAAGGGATCATTGTGCAACAATCTAAAGGAGGCATTCAACAACTTGATTCCATAATAATTCTCCTAAAATCATATATTTCGTCTGATAATAATTTTTCATTTGACAGGATCAAACAATTTATAGGATTTTGACTCTTCAGAGTATCCCATCATGATGCAAGCATGACTTTTTTCATCGAATTTATTTATGCAATCATCGAAAATGTGAAATAAAAAAAAAACATCCAAACACATAGAGGTGGCCACCTAAAGGCTTGTTTCCACACCATAATTCGACTTGAGTCATGGAAGGAATATATCGAGTCAATATGAGATTGACCATATAGTTTTCACAATACACTGCTTCATCCTAGAAGCAAAGAAGCATATATTATCCTACAAAAGACATTTATCCATTTCGACTAACATCAAAATCTTGTGTTCCGCGATCCCATTATGCTAAGGTGTGTGAGGAACTGATCGTTTCTAGTTAATACCATATTGAACCAGGTATTCTTCAAAAGGTGGATTTACATACTCACCACCATTATCTGATATCAATCACTTGATGAGTCGAACAAATTTATTTTCAGCAAAGGCTCTAAACTCCTTGAACTTTTCAAAGACAAGGTTCTTGTTCTTTGGAAAATAAACCCATGTAAATCGAGAAAAATCATCAATGAAGGTCAAAATATACATTGCACCTGCTACTGAAGGTAGATTGATGTCGAAGAAATCACTGTGAAACAAATCCAATAGGTTATGTGCTCTCCATGATTTACCAAATTCGAATGGTTCTTGATGATGTTTGTAAATAACACAACCCTTACAGACTCGTTCAGGAGGAAACAACTTTGGTAAACCAACAACCATGTTCTGAGTTTCCATTGCCTTCAAACTTCAGAAATTTAGTTGTCCGACTTGCTTATTCGAAATTCAACTTCTCTCATCAATGTGAGAAAAAAGAGTGGTTGGTTTAATGTTAGGTCAATATGTGTCCCATAATTCCTACAAACTGTCTGTCGGGTCAAGAAGCCTACTAGTGAAAATCAACATGTCTATCTAAAAATCAAGAACATAGAACCAATATGGCCAAAATTTCACAATATTACTTTTATTTGTTAACAGAGAAACAAAAAATAGATTGTCACTAATATTTGGCACATGATAGATGTCGAAAGTATTCCCATGTTGAATGGTAACATCACCCATAACAACAAAATCTAGAGAAAAATCATAAAAAAATATATTTTCCTCTCCTTAGGTTCATCCAACCACGTGAACAAGGAGGCATCCTTAGCCATGTGATGAGTGCACCCAGAGTTGACTACCCATTCATTCTATGTAGAATGAGACAACAAGCCCTCAAAATTTCTGACTTGGAAGGTGAAATTATTAGTGGGCTAGATTATAATGAGCACATATCCTTCAGGGTGTTTAACCTTTTCCTCTAAATTGTCTCTCTTCTTAAAGTAGACTTTATGCACATGTCCGATGTTTCCACAATACTGACACATTTTCTTCTTTCGACTGCGTTGGGGTGCATCTGTTTATCCCTTAGGTTTCTTTTCATGGTATAGAGGTTTCTGTGTAGAGTAACCAAACCTTAATATATCCCTAGGATCCATATTTGTCTTTTCCTTGAGAAATTCGGCCTGATGTTTACCATCAAGCTTGCATTATTCAAGAAGTATATGCTGATCAATAATCAAAAGGCCACATAAATATTCCAAGGTGTAATCATTACCGTCTTCCTTGTGTTTTTTCCAGTTAGTTTGGAAGGTCAACATAAACACGTCGAATGCTTTTCTCAATTTCATTAGCATTAGTGCGTTGAGTTGTCCATATTTATTTTGATAGTTCTTTCCACATTCACTCAAATTCAATTGAATTTCTTTGAAATGCTCGAAATATTCCTCCGTTCTTTCAAAAGAATGAGGATCAAGAGTTATCAAATCTTTCTCCAAATGTGATATGAGAAGTCTTTAGTCACCAATTTAATCACTAATTATTCATTGATAACAAATCTTTTCTCAATTAACAAGATCTTTAAATTGACAGTTCATCTTTCATTGTTATGTATATAGCTTCACATTAACTAGAATATTTACTTATGAAATTAACTTTCATAATCCATTCACATAAGTAAATTGTGAAAAATAAAGAGGAGATCAAAGCGAACAAATTATACAAATACACCAAAACTTGATAATTGAGTTCACCAAACACCCTTGCTACATCTCCGGGTCCACTTCTAGTGGAGTGGCCTTTTCATTATCTCAACAAAATTGGCAAAATTACATGAACATATCCAAATTCTGGAAATGACTCTTAATTTTTTTTCTCATATCCGATTCTAGTCTGGACCATTTCATCCACGTCAAAATTATGATAAAAACCGACTATACACATGACTATGTTTTGTTCTAAGCTTCCCTCCTTACCAACAAGCCTCTTGGGCATGAAAATTTCCACTCTGTTGAGCTCCTGTTTTGTGATATTTTTCGACATACAAATACACTTATCATTACACCTTGTCCTCATATTTTTTCACTAATATATCCTTAATTACACCATAAACCTCCATTATCTCTTGTTATTCATCCTATGTGGTTAATACACAATTTTCCATATTTGTAGTGATTAAACAAATGATTATACAATAGTTTTGTCGATGATGGTTTAATCCAATGTTTCTATGTCCAAGAAACATGTTTTGTATTGTTCAGGTTCTGATATATGTATTGTACATGTTTTGGTAGCTGTATTGTTCCTGTTATGATACCCGCATTGCAAGTCATCCGGTACTAGAAGGTTCTACAGTCAACTGGTACTTGCATAGTCATCTGGTACTTGAACAGTCATCCGATACCCATGCTCCATGTCATATGGTACCCACACTCAATGTCATCCAGTACTCAGTTCGTCTGGTACCATTACTGCGTTCATCCGATACTCCAAGGCATCCGGTACCAGAAGGTTCTACAAGTCATCTAGTACTCATAGTCCATGTCATCTGGTACTCACACTCCAAATCATCCAGTACTGTCAATTCAACACATCCAATACTAGAATTTTCTAGAAACCATCCGGTACCGGAATGCTCCAGGTCATCCGGTACCATCATCAACAACAATCTGGTACTAGAAATAATTCAAAATTTTGGAACGATTCTAGAGGAAAATCAGAGCCATGGGTTTTGACCAGAGCCATGTTTACATGCAGAAACATGAGACATAATTAACCTAGATCACACGTGTGTAACTTTAGCTCAGGGGGAATGATTCTGTCAAAATGAGCAAAAAAACTCAAACTGCCAAATTTCACCTCGATTTATGTGCACAAGGGAGCATATCTTGCAAAACCGAAAAATGGGTTTTTCGAAATATCATCCAACTACAGAACCCATAAACTATTTTCTAAAATTAGAATTTGTTGGGAATATATGGGTGGATCCCTAACTTGGATCTTCCCAAATTACAATAAAACCCAGATTTTTGAGGATTTTATCTAAAATTGTAAATTTTGAAATCTGAGCATTGGGATTCGGTCCTGTCCAAGCCTAAATGATTATTCATGTATAAATAATCCTCATAGGGCTATGAGAGGGAGGCATGAGTTTTATGAATATTTTGTAAATGAAAGATTTATTCTTGTGAGAAAGCCTTAAGGAGTTGTTAGCCATGTAAAAACTGAGTTTTTTATCTCAATGAAGAATTGATTGTTGTTGCCACATTAAGCATCCTTCTAGTTTGATTTGATTGTCTTCAAGCAACACTCACCTCCTGGGAAGGGATCCTTAGCGTGGGTAAGTGTTATTCTATTTGCATGGTAGATTAACATTGTTATTCTATTCTAGTTTGATTTATTCTATTTGCATGGTAGATTAACATTGCATTGTGTGTTTATTTCATTACAAGTCAATTTTAGTTCTATTATCATTTGAGTTAAAGTTTTGTTAATTTTATGTTGTTACAATAGATGGATGAATTTAGAATCAAATCACATTTCTCAATTGATTACATTCTTACACTTCTTAATCTTTGAGTTTAGTCTGTACTCCTTCCATTACTTTTGTGTGCTTATATTTCTGCATATCCTTTCAATGCTCTGTTTCTGTTCTTAATTAAATGTGGACAATGTTATCTTTCTTCCATGCTTCACTCCCATCTATTTAATCATTCAAACCTCTCTTTTCATCTATCCTTTTCCACCATTGATTTCCCATCCTACTCACACATCGAAACCTACTATCCAATTCACATATCCATTCACTTATTCTACGCTGTCCCAAATAGTGTAAAACAGAGTTGTTCCATTTTCTGTATATATCACATTTCCCTTCTAGATACACCTCATATTTCCTCACAAAATTAACTTCTTAGTCGTTAATTTGATTATACATTATAATTAGTTAACTACAAGTGCAGATCGTTGCCATCTCTTCCTCATTTTTTGTGTATTAGTTATCGAGTTTAAATGTTGCCCTCATATCTCAATTACATAGAAAACCACTTTTTTTCTCATATTCATTCTTTTCCTCTCCATCCCTTTATTTTTCTTTACTTTATGGATGTATTCATTTGATGAGTGGTTCTAAGTTTAGGATGTGTGATTTTACATTTGCTTAATATTTTTGCAGTTTAAGTTTGGATTGCTTTAACAATTATTTATGTTCTTAGTCAACTTTGGTTTTGCATTGCTGTGTACTAGTCTACACTTATTTTCGCACTAATTTTCTCTCTTGTTTTTGTTGTTGATGAATTCTTTTGTTATCATTTTGTAGGATAGAATTTAATCCTCCCATTTTAGGATAGATCTTTACAATAAATTGTTGATCTCATATTTTTGTTTTGGTATTTCATTTTGCTTGGCATCTTATTGCAAGTTTGTAGCTTCAATCACTAACAGACAGATTAGAGGTCTATATCATGAGATATGGCCTTCCCTCATTGGATTTCTTCCTAAGGTGTTAGTTTCTATCATGAATTTCATCTTCGTTTGCTTGTTTATTTTATTTCATTTAAGTGTGGATCCACTATAGGAAATAATCATTGAAGGATAGAAAAACTTAAGTATGCTACTAAAGATTAATCTCATGAACATCACCATGAGTGCATGAAAGACTGTGATCTAACCCTTTATAGAAATAATTATTCCTATGCCCCAGTGATGAATCCTTAGTGTTAATTTTCTGCAGTGTGGGTTTGAAGATTGTTTTTTTGGCTTTAGATTAGGCTAGACTAGGCTCTGATCTTGAGTTTCCTATGCCTGCACCTCAAATCTTACAAGCCCTGATTGATAACTAAATGTGGGAGTTAATAGTGCATATGTTTAGCCCCAACATTTTGGCGTCGTTGTCAGGGAGGTGCTAAAGGTATTAGAGCATAGGTAGGTTGTTTTTATTTCTCTAAAGCCTTGATTATTCCTTTCATGCAAGTGTGTTTCTTTCCATGCAAGCGTGTTTATTTTCATGCAAGTGTGGTGTGATTTTATGGATGACATAAGGGTGGAGATAAGACCGTAAGACATGAGGGAAGATCCCAGGCATCCACTTTAGTGGGTTTACTCCAAAATTAGGTTGTCCTCTTCCTTTTAGTAGTTAGAATTTTTGTTTTATTAGCATTAGCCATTTTTTTATATATATGAGAAGAGAAGCTAACTTCTGTAAACAAATAACTTCGTGACAACAATATGCTAGTATCACGGTGGCGCTTCAAGTATATAATTGGTTTGCTTACATTTTTTGTTAGTTTGATTCTCTTTATTTCCTTAGGATTTAAAAAATAATATTTTGGGCACTGTAAGAACCCCCCCTCTACACTAATCCATGTGTGAAACAGGACCCATAAACCAACAACAAGGAATCAAATATGATGAAGAGTTTGGAAGAACTCTCTCCATCCTAGTAGCAATTGGGATCTTAATCTCTACCTCGCAAAAAGAACAAATATTGACAGCAGTCAAGAACCTATCTGCCTCTCTAGAAGTGATATAAAAACAATATTTCCATAAGATACATCCACAAGAAGATCTAGAAGCCTCCTTTGATCACCCTTTCCAACATGTAGAGGAGACTGAAGAATCATTCAATGGAGAGAATCTGCTAGAAACTGAGATCGAGGAGTTCTTGACATGCATATCGCTTAATCCAATATGCATCCAAGAGACAAACCATCTGAAAGAAGATTATCTATGTGGCATGATAGAGGGAGACATGCAGAGTGGTCTAAATGAGGAAGTGAACCAAGAACATCAATATTACATTGAAAATTGGTTCCAGATGACAATAAGATTGAAGCACCACTCTCTTCTTCAACAACTCTCCACATCATCATCAAAGAAGTTGGTTCTTCATGTTATTGTATACAATAAAGCTTATCTTTCAATCCTGAGTATGAATGTATTTGTACACCTGTTACACACATGGTTACATTGGAAATATTCTTACACGTGAAATTTAATTTCTTGTTCTTAGATAGGATAGAGTAAATGTTGCATGTTAGTTAACCTAGTTCTAAATAAATGAAACATCTTTCTGTGTTTCTTTTCAAATAAATGAAATGATATGAAGATAATATCGGTGATCTAACATCAAAAACCAAAACAACTTAAGATATTTCTTCTTCTTATTACATACAAATTTTTGACTATTAATAATAACAATTGCTCATAATCCTAATCTTTAAAATATTATGGGGATTTACAACATCTTTAAGGTCTTCATAATGATGCCCATAGGTAACCTGTACATCCTAGTTTCATATCAGAACTTGTTATTCAAGAATTCTTATCAAATAGTAGAAGGAGAGTGAATGAAACTTCTACTTGTGAGGGAACACAATATTATATGGATAAGATGAACTTGGGGACTAGAGGCACCTTTAGGTCATTCTCTCATGGCCTCATCCACCACACATTAAGTAAGTTTTACCATGATATGTCTTTCGGCTAATCAAAATACATAAGTCTATTTTTCATATGAACAATGCTTTATGGGCAATCTATAAAATATCTTCCAGCTCAATACTATCCCATCCTGTAAAAAGGTTTTCAAAGATGCTCCCCTATTCACCCATGAGAAAGCAATCTATAAATTCTATCTTAAGGGTAAATATTGGGACACAATCCCTTGATCAAAAATGGGTGTAAGAGGCTAACCCATTGGCATACTGAACAGGACTGCTGGCAGCGGGTACCGGCCTATAGTATAACTAGGCAAACCCGGCAGGGTACTGAATAGGCTCGTGGGAAATGGGGCATTCTTCCTGGGAAGGTTATTTCTTAGATGTCAAAATTACCTCATCAGAGTACTGAATAGACTTTCTAGCAATGGGTTCCAATTTTGATGTCTTTCATTATGCCTAATCTATATTTGTCTGTGTGGACAATCTACTTGTGTAAATCGTTAAGAAGAAGCATGCATGGTTGAACAAATGGATAATGAACCTCATCTAATTGTCATTTGAGAATGTTCATAAGATGGTATTAAGACCCCATCATTCATACCTAGTATTTCATTTTGCTAGAGGTGGGACCCATAAGTGTAGGAGTCTAATAAACTCAAATGCGAACTTTATCAATATCACTTGAATGACATAGATTCTTTGAGAAATTAAACAAGGATGACTGGTTTCCTATCAGTTTCTCATTTATTAGAGACCACATATCTCCTCATATTTTCTTGTTCAAGGATGAGAGGAAAAATCCCCCATCATAATTCACATGGTTTCTTGAGCATACAACTGTTAATTATTGATGAAATCGTATGTAATAAGTAATTTATAAATTTTCTTTATGCTTGTAATATTTTAAAATAAATTTCATTTCTGAATTTACAAGAATGAATAAAGTTTATTTTTTTTTTGTTTCTTTAAGCATGGCATCAATGTATATTTCTTCTCTCATAATAATAGTATTGGTTTAATTTCTTTTAGATTTTTTTGTTCTGTTACTGCTGGTACAGAAACTAGTACGTTCTTGTACCAACAATACATAAATTTAAATATTTTTCGAGGGTACTTTTTGCAGGATATTTTCAGGAGCTTTTATCTCTGGCATACTTCATTTCCCTCCTTCAGTCAACATGCATCGGTTGCACATAGTCCTCTTTCAAATTGCAACAATTTGATATGCTAATAAGAACTTGCATGAGGGCATGCAAACCAATAGGCGTGGGGGAGAGAGAGACATAAGGAATCTCAGTATATCAACATTCATCAATGCTCTCTCTTAGATATCCATCAGTTCACATCCTTGCCCCACTTCATCTTCAAATTTCAGTAGTCTACATCATGATTCTACAAACATTTCATCATGTTCTGCTAGTTTCCACTTCAACATGCATTTGAATTCAAAGCAAGGGTAACTTGAGGTAAAATTGGTACAAATATTTTTAGTTTACTAAGGTCTTGTAAAACATTATGCATAACCACTATTACCCAGTCCACACTCCACTATGCATTACCACAACTACTCAATAAACCCTCCATCTTCACTCCACTTGTCATAATGAACAATATACTATGATGATAAGATCAAGTAATGTAAAAGAAATATGTGGTATACAAATACAAAGCAACATCTATAGTGTCTTCTCTTCGTACATCATAAAGCATTCTTAAGTCATCTCAAAGAGGATGAAGTCATTGTTGCCTATCCAAGCAAAAACCACAAAATAAATATTGGTCTTAAAATTGATGTCCAAGTTCATATGAACACCATCACAAACATTGTATAAACCATTATCCATATGCCCACCATTCACCATCACTCTAATACCTCATTCACTGCTTGTCCTCCATTTTTACGATAATTTTGTTTTTCTTTTTGAAATCAATCTGTGGTAGTTTCCAAAGTGTAATTCCACAAGAACTAACACATACACAAAAGAAACAATGTCATATAAATTTATAAGCATAGTATCATAAGTTCTTCACCTTGTTTTCATGAGGACATGCAAATCCTTGGGTTTGGGGGTGTGTTGAGCTCCCGTTTTGTCATATTTTTCGACATACAAATGCACATATCATTCCACCTTGTCCTCACATTTTGTCACTAATGTATCCCTAATTACAACATAATCCTCCATTATCTCATGTTATTCATCTTATGTGGTTAATACACAATTTTCCTATGTTTCTATGTCCAAGTAGCATGTTCTATATTGTTCAGGTTATGATATATGCTTTGTCCATGTTCCAGTACCTGTATTGTTCTTGTTCTGATACCTGCATTGCAAGTCATCCTATACTAGAAGGTTCTATAGTCAACTGGTACCTGCACAATCATCCAGTACCTGCATAGTCATCCGATACCCATGCTCCATGTCATCTGGTACCCACACTCGATGTCATCTAGTACACAGTTCGTCCGGTACCAATACTGCGCTCATCTAGTACTCCAAGTCATCCGGTACCAGAAGGTTCTACAAGTCATCCCATACTCACAATCCATGTCATCGGGTACTCACACTCCATATCATATAGTACTCGCAATTCAACACTTCCAATACTAGAATGTTCCAGAAACCATTCGATACCAGAATGCTCCAGGTCATCCGATACCAACATCAACAACAATCCGGTACTAGAAATAATTCGAAATTTTTGAAAGATTCTAGAGGAAAATCATAGACATGGTTTTGACCAAATCCACATTTACATGCATATGTGTGAGACAGAATTCACCTAGCTCGCACGTGTGGACCTCCAACTCAGGGGGAATGATTATGTCAAAATTAGCAAAAAAACTCAAACTGCCAACTTGCGACTCTATTTACGTGCACATGGGAGCATATATTTCAAAACCAAACAATGGGTTTTTATAAATATCATCCAGCTACAGAACCTCGAAAACTGTTTCTAAAATTCGAATTTGTTGGGAAGATATGGGTGGATCCCTAACTCGGATCTGCCCAAATTACAATAAAACTCGGATTTTTGAGGATTTTATCTAAAATTGTAAATTTTGAAATCTGAGCATTGCAATTCAGTACCATCCACTCCTCAATGATTATTCATGTATAAATAAGACTCATATGGCTATGAGAGGGAGCCATGAGTTTCATGAATATTTTGTAAATGAAATTTTTATTCTTGTGGGAAAGCCTTAAGGAGTTGTTTTCCATGTAAAAACTGAGTTTTTCATCTCAATGAAGGATTGATTGTTGATGCCACATTGAGGATCCTTCTAGCTTGATCTGATTGTCTTCAAGAATCACTCACCTCCAGGGAAGGACCCCTCAGTGTGGGTAAGTGTTTCTATATTCTATTTGCTTAGAAGATTAACATTGCATTGTGTGTTTATTTCATTACAAGTCAATTTTAGTTTTGTTATCATTTGAGTTAAAGTTTTGTTAATTTTGTGTTGTTGCAATAAATGGATAAATTTTGACTCATATCACATTTCTCAATTGATTACATTCTTACACTTCTTAAGCTTTGAGTTTAGTCTGTACTCCTTCCATTACTTCTGTGTGCTTATATTTCTGCATATCCTTTCAATGCTTTGTTTCTGTGCTTAATTAATTGTGGACAATGTTCTCTTTATTCCATGATTCACTCCCATCTATTTAATCGTTCAAACCTCTCTTTGCATCTATCATTTTTCACCATTGATTTTCCATCCTACTCACACATCGAAACCTACTATTCAATTCACATATCCATTCACCTATTCTACACTGTCCCAAATAGTGTAAAACAAAGTTTTTCCATTTTCTGTATATATCACGTTTCTCTTCTAGATTCACCTCATCTTTCCTCACACAATTCGCTCCTTAGTTGTTAATTTTATTATACTTATAATCAGTTAACTACAAGAGTAGATCGCTGCCATCTCTTTCTCATTTTCTATGTATTAGTTATTGAGTTTAGATGTTTCCTTCATATCTCAATTACACAAAAAACCACTTTATTTTCTCATATTCATTCTTTTCCTTTCCATCCCTTTCTTTTTGATTTACTTTATGGATGTATTCATTTGATGAGTGGTTCTGAGTTTAAGATGTGTGATCTTACATTTGCTTAATACCTCTGCAGTTTAAGTTTGGATTGCTTTAAGAATTATTTTTGTTCTTAGTCAATTTTGGTTTTCCATTGCTTTGTACTAGTATACACTTATCTTCGAACTAATTTCCTCTCTTGTTTTCGTTATTGATGAATGCTTTTGTTATCATTTTGTAGGATATAATTTAATCCTCACATTTTAGGATAGATCTTTACAATTAATTGTTGATCACATAGTTTTGTTTTAGTATTTCATTTTGCTTGGCTTCTTATTGCAAGTTTGTAGCTTCAATAACCAATGGATAGATTAGAGGTCTAACTCATGAGATATGGCCTTCCCTCATTCGATTTCTTCCTAAGGTGTTAGTTTCTATCCTGAATTTCATCTTTGTTTGCTTGTTTCTTTCATTTTATTTAAGTGTGGATCCGCTATAGTAAATAATCATTGAAGGACATAAAAACTTAAGTATGCTACTCAAGATTAATCACATGAACATCACCATGAGTGCATGAAATACTGTGATCTAATCCTTTATAGCACTAATTATTCCTACGTCCTAGTAATGAATCCTTAGTGTTAATTTTATGCAGTGTGGGTTTGAATACTATTTTGTCGGCTTTAGATTAGGCTAGTCTAGGCTCTGATCATGTGTTTCCAGCACCTGCACCTCGAAGCTTACGAGCCCCGGTTGATAATTAAATGTGGGAATTAATAGTGCATACATTTAGCCAGCACACTCCTTAATGGTAAAATCCCCCTTGGTTATATACCAAAGGTTCAAAACTTCAAGTATTCCTTCATCCACATTTAATGGGATTTGGTCTATTGACATCCCCAAAAATAAAGTATTTTTGAAATTAAAAATAAAAAAATTGTTGGAAAATTATTGTAGCATCCTCCTTGTTTCGACAACAACTCTGATACAGGTGCAATTTTTTTTTTGTTTTAAAGGTGTGTGCGAGCGTGTAGAAAGGAACCAGACACTCTAGACTCTACATCGCCACTCGACAACCAACAAGACGCAACCATGATGACCACGGCAAGCGGACATTAGGCGCACAACTGCAAGCATTAAACGACCTTAGAACTAAGGAAGATAATCACACACACAGTTGTATATACTAAGGCTTTCCAGGAGATGTCTAGATCCCGCCCGACACAAGCAGCCCATGCAATGCTAGACCTCCAAGAACTACAAAATCAAGGACAACCACTACCACTGCGGGAGACGCAAGTCAGAAGGACTCCGACACCGACCAACCACTAGAAGGGCTCATTGACTTCAATTTACAACCCTTACCCCAGTTGACTTCTATTAGATGACGAAATACCAACCCATTCTTAAATATGTAAAATCAACTAAATTCCATCCCTGTCTACTAAGCCATGGTGACTCCTCGTACTTAATTTCAAGGACAACTCTTGATATATGTTTATCACTGACCACAATTACTACAATAACAAACCATGAATGAATAATTTCATTACCTTTACCTCACTTACCTTGCGGTAGGATATCATCCACAACTCATCTCAATGTTAGTATCAATAAATAAACTGCGATAACATCTTCATAAAAACTAGCATCATTACATTATAATATAAAGACTTCGCAATTCACTAACTAAATTCATGATAACTACAAGGACATCACCCTAGCGCTAGCATTATTAAATGAACCGAACCTCTTCTACTAATTCATAATACTCTATAGTGCTTAGTTCAAGGAACCTCTTAATTTATAAATCATCAATAACTAAAGATTCAATAGCATTATCATAAGACCACAATTTCATTATTTTTCCTATGATACCTAACACTAAAATATTAATGACGCCGCCATGACATAATAAACATGTTACAATTATATCCCATTAACTCCGCAAAAAGAACAATCACCTCATATTCTATGTGGTTCCCAATAACCCACTACAAATCAATGCCCTAATAGGGTAGCACAATTTCATGTTGAGTTACAAAGTTGCAGGAATAACATTTACATATCAAGATGGTGATCATTAATAAAGCTGGTAAGGAGGTTAGCACCATTATTCTATCATGATGGAATCTCGAATAA
>ML778084.1:41132-61702 GCA_009831015.1 Picea engelmannii | reverse complement strand
TGCCATTAGAAATCTGTGGGATTGTGTTGGGAAGCCCGCACTTATATGATAGAAAGGCAATCTTTTACAGGGAACAAAATCAATATCATTTGTTTAAGGAAGGAATCGAACACATTATGCATTCTCATTCAATAAAAAGCAATAGATATTTTGTAACTACAGGACAATTGAAAATGGTAGTCAATTCAAGTAAGAATTTGACACTAGTATCTGTGAAAAGTAAGGAAGAAAGTAATACTAAGCATGAAATGGAAGTGTCAATGCATAGAAACACTATGATGAATATTGTTCCTGTCTGGAAGGAAAAGCATGATGTGGGTGCATTCTCTTTCACGTCTTTATATTCAATTTTGTTATTCAACTTTCTACTGTCCAACAGTATATGGTTGAGTGCAGCAACAGTGAATGTAGATGTGATAGTCAATGGGATTAATGTGCTCAATAACATCAGTGCAGTTGTGATTATTCTTGTAATGAGACAAATGTACAGGTTCTAGGAAAATTTGATGAATGATACATGACAAGTGAGACAAACATGCTCTTGCTTGAATTCTGAATAAAAACCACTTTTGGTGGACCAAAAACTTCTCAATGGGGAGGAATGATCCAGGAGGTCTCTAGATAGCTCAAAAATTGATAGTCTCAAAATGACTTAAAAACTATACCATTGCGTAGTGTTTGTCGTGCTGATTCTGGAACACTTTTCGGTTCATCAAACGGAGTCTGTATGACCAAGATATCGCATTCTAAAGTTTTGGCCCAACAGTAAAACCCAAGTTGCAAGGTGACACGTGGCAGAGTGTTACTGTGCAGGGTAACATATGGCAGAGTGCTGACTGTGCAGAGTGACGTGGTAGATGTGACTGTGTAGCTGACATGGCAGAACAAGCAGCTGGCGGGTTTGTTGGAGAGTTAGGGCACAATTGGTGGACGTTGGCACATTTGGCGGATTGGCTAAAGTTGGGGCACGAAACTAGTTTGTAATATATGTTAAATATAACATATATCATATGCTATATTTAACATATGATATATGTTACAACAATACAACTTAAAAAAAGACAAGCACGAAGGTTTGAACATGCAACCTCCGACACCACATGCGCCCTAGTATCCGCCAACTAACCAAGAAATTCGGGCTATTGTTCTTGTTTAGAACTCCGACCATTATTTTTTTGTTATACATTTTGCGAGTGGATAGAACTAAAAGCACCAAGGATGGGATTTGAACCTCCGATTGGTGTTTATAAATCCAAAGGTTTTCGCCAATGCGCCGGGCTAATTACATATGTAAATAAGTCAAAACTCCTTTGTATTATCTGTGCCTGTGATATTGATTTGGGCATAACTTTTCCATCCTTGGTCTGTTTTCTAAACAGAAAGAAGCATTGGAAGGCTGAAGATGGGAGCTATATGATGAAGGAGGCTTGGAGATAGAATTCAGAAGTCAAGGGATCATAAATCTTGATGTAACAAAAGCAAACAAAGCTTGCATCATTAATAAAAACGGATCCAAATTGAGAAGCGGTCCCGGAGACGTAGCCAAAAACACATGGGTGAACTCCGTTATTAATGTTCTTTGTCTCTTCTTTTATGTTGTTCATGTCATTTTTCAGATCTGCAAGTTTTATATATTTGATCATTTTAAGAGTTAAATAGATGCTTTTATATAAATAAAACATTAATTTGCAAGATAAGTAAATCATTCACAATTACAAGCACACTAAGTTGAGATCTGACAGATCATCTGGGCTGATTGTTACAAGTGGAAAATCAAATATTTGGCCATTGACAGCCCCTGAAAATCAGGGATTTAGAAAGATACGAAAATTCCCAATGGGGAAAGAAAGACCTAGGCAAAATGATCGTTTTGTAAAATAGCATATGTGAGGAGGCAGTGTGTTGCCTAGTATACGGGGGAAAAGAGACTATTGTTTTTTGTTTTTGCTGTTATGAACACTATTGATTGAATGTGAGGCAAGAGGAGTCTGCTAAAACTAAAATAAATTGTTGAGGAGGAGTTTTCATAGTTATTCCTCATGGATTCATGATCAGGCTAGGGGGTGGATTGGGCAAGTGATTTGTCTTCCATGTCCTACGGTTGGGAGGAACATGGTTGTTCCCTTTGTCTCCCCGCGAAGTGATCCATATATGCATTCTATCTCCTTCTTTCTTTAGAATGACTAAATTGGTTTATTGGTATGTATCTGTCATTTAAGTTTGGAATAATATTATGGATGAATTATGTTCTCTCTTGTGAAGCATAAAAATTACAGAATGTCACTAGACTTAGTACTGAATATTTTTTGTCGACTTAAAGAACATAATGAATAATGAAGTTCCTTTTCCTTACTTGTGTTACATGAAGAATGTGTGTGGCCAATTCTAGAATTTATGCTATAGTCTAGATTACTATTGTATATATATATATATATATATATATATATATATATATATATATATATACTTATGCTGGAAGTTGTATGGAGTACTAACCTCCTATCTATCGATATATATATATATATATATATATATACCTAGATGTATTTCTTATAGATATATAGGTATATAAGTATGTCTATTTGCTTGGCTGGCACTCGACATGAACACGATAGAAGGAAAATTCAGACTCAATGTTGATAACAGAAATTATAAGTATATACTTATAGATGTGTAGACCTATCCTACATTCTATAAGTAATCATTTCCAGTAGACATGCAATTACGATAACAGGAACATTTTTGAAATGGTAGGAACTATAGGGAACATTTTTGATATACATATTCCTTTTCCTTAGTATCGAGCGTTATCGTAGATTGCTCAGAAAGACTTTGTAACATTAAAAAGAGTTGTACATATTTCAATAATTTTAGATGAAAAACCTAACAATTATACCATACCACATCGAACAACCAAAGTAGGGCCAATAGATTTATATACAATGACAATTTGTATAAAGAGATAATTCAGATAGAGTGTATAGAGTGGGGAATTCTCAATCCTTTTTGTTATATATAGGAAGACTCAAGCCTGTATAATTACTTAATGTATAGATCCTATCAAACCCTTTGTGAATGGAAGTAATATAATTTCAGACAATTTGTATATATAGAAGTAAGGAAATTTAGGAATAGATTTGAATACATCTCGGAATATATAAAGTAGCCTGCCAAACTAATTGCAAACTCAGACCAAATGTTACCTCAGTAAATGTGAAAGGATTTCACACCCAATACTCTTAGTTTGCCGAAGTCATACGATGTTAAATTTAAAAGTAAAGTTACAAGAATGAAAGAATATAAACTATCAGAAATTCCAATATAATAAGAAAATTTAGATCGTATTTTTTTCCATTAAAAAATGTCGAGACAGGGGTCGGTAAAAAAAAACCCAACTAAGCCTTTCAGTCAGACCCTTTAGTTTTATAGTCAACTCTGATATTGGACCTTGGAAACTTTTTTACAAAGATATAAATAGTATACAAATGAACAATATCTCAACCATAGTGGGATAAACCTTTCTTCTACCCTATACGCCTAAGCTTCTTGGAAGGAGTAGAATGGAACCGGAACACCTTTTTCACAGGTGATCGAAATTGCACTTCATATCTTCATGTGACCGAAGCCCTGTACATTGCAAAAGACATCATTATAGTCTTGATCAATAGAGATAAGAAGATTTAAGTTAATATTAAGAAAATAGCCGAAGTAATACTCATTTGTAGTTGGAGGGGTTCGACATCCTTCACCACTACAACAAACTGCGTGCCTCTCAGGACAAGAAGGGAGGAGGGGCCCAAAATCTCCCTGGTGGGTACCCTCGCAAAAAAAAAAATCAGAGAGGCCCACCATTAGCTTTACGGACCAGTAAATAACCAGAGGAAAATTTTAAAGGTTGTTTATTCGAATGTTGAACACATATCTATAGGCATATGACAAGTATAAACCAACATTTAACTCAAAATAAAATGTAAAGATAAGATGTTTTGGGCCAATAAACAATATCAGTAAATTTTGTTTCGGCTCTGTAATTTAGATTAGATACAGACACAACACAGTGCCGAAAATCCCAGTCGTGCTTACCCTTTGACATGCATTCTGATTTGTAAGAGGAGGAGAAAGAACAACATAAACCCCAATCGCCCTTAGTATGTTTCACAGAGTATAAGCTTTGTCTTAAGATTTAGACCAACTACCAACCCTTTTTATGAGAGGCCCCCAAACAAGAAGTGTACAGTCAAAAGTTTTTGTCAAATAGTCGTACAACCGAGAACCCGAGAATAACTTTCTTACTAGACGCCCAACCAGGATAGTGATGACATTCAAAGCATGCCCAAGTGACTCACGTATTGGAAATTAAGCATAGCAGTTGGAACATATGAAACCCTAACCTAATAAACTCTAGAGCCATAGTTATGGCAAAGCATGGTGTATGCTAGAGATAAATCTAGTACTTAAACCAATGAATATAGGAAGTAACAAAAATGAAAACGCTACCTATGCGAATTCATGAATAGGAATTATAAATAACAATAAGTCGGAGCGACCTTGCAGAGCGTTTGATTAAGGATTTCAGATTTAAAATTAGACGCTTACCGATAGGAGGAGTAATCCTGGGAGGCGCTCCTTGCCACCATCCTCCTCATGATGAGAGTGGTCCAGAAGCACAAGGAAAGTGTAAGGTATTTTTTTTGGAACAACTTTGTTCAGAATGACATCAGACAACTACAGTTACCCTAAAACCCTGAACCCTGCACTTATTGAATGTGAAGAGTACAACCGAGAACGCGCCATGTGATATGAGCGACTTGATGTGTTTGGATTGGATGAGGGTACAAGGTTGGCTCCCGTCCCTCATCCACCTCCATTATTGGCTAGTCAGATATTAACTCTTGACTGCCAACCTCCTGTCATTTTAATTTATTTCACGAAGACAAGGGTGAGCCTCCTCGAAACCCTACGTTCGAAAAATATCAACCTTTGATTACTTCTAGTCAGGTTAGTACCTGTAGTTACACTGTGCCTAAACCTAGGAAGATTAACCAACTGTCTTCTTAGAGTTCTACTATTAACTAGAACTTAGGATGTGTCTGAAGAAAAGACTATTTGTCTACAAGTAGTTACCAAGGGAGTCATCGAAGTCATATTTGCGTAGGGAAAGACAAATAGTTAAGTGCAACGTTGAAACAATTAAAGTCGGACACCCTTACTATGTGTACAAAGTATTATTCGTGGTTTTGGAGTCTAAAGTTGTGTGTCTATGTTTTACAAAGAATCTAGGGCCCTAAGTTCTAAGGTCATGTATTTCCCTTCTTCGAAAGAATAACCTTTTAGTCCCCTTGTAAAAGCTAGTAGGACTTAAGAAAAAGTTGAAAGGAAAACTCTGGATGTTGAGTCTATTATATGCGGAAAGGGAAGGTGAATACTTTAGGTATCAGAGTTTCACAATAGGATTAAATGGGTATTTTGCTAATTATGTGTATGTGTTACAGTTTTAGAGTTTTAATGTACCTTATAAGAATTTTTTTTTATGGTGAAATTGAGGTCTATTACACATGGTATCAGAGAAAAGTTTACAACACCGTGCCTTGAACAGGGCCACAGTAAATTTTTGGCATATATTTTTTTTTACTTATGCAAAATTAATAAACCTTCATTTTTACAAACACAAATCTTTTTATGTTTTGTGTTAATTATGGCAACACAGGATGACGGGCAAATCAAAATCGATGGAAATTCTGAACAAAAACATCCTGAAAATGAGAGACAAAATAGTGATGGAAGTTCACCCACGGAAGTGCTGGAAACAATGAGGAATCTCATTGTTGAGCTACAACTTTTCAAAGTCGATAACGATAAACTAAAGAAAGAACAACAGGAAAAACAAGAGATAAATGAAGTCCTTCTACATAGTATAGTGACCAAGAAAAGCTCGAAGGATGATAACCATGACGAAGAGGTCAACAAAAGGGCCTCCAAGAATTATGGGCCTGAAACAGAAAAATGAGACAGTTCATCTGAAGGTACACCTTCAGCTAAGGACAAAGATGAAACAGACAAAAAAAGAAAACAAGTAGACCATCTTGAAGGAGAATTTAAAAAGATTAAACCAGCTACCATTGATGGAGAATCCAGGATAGGAGAAGAAGTTGAGGCATGGTTGTTGGACATCAAAAAATACTTCTAGATCTACAACTATTCCAACAACATGAAGGTCAAAATGGCCATCTACAATCTGAAAGGGAAGGCCAACATTTGGTGGCAAGACCTAAAATTGGCCAAGGGCCTAAAGGAGAAATAGTTGGAATGGTTTGACTTTAAGAAGTATTTAAAGAAACAATACCTTTTTGAAAGCTACTATGAAAGGAAAAGGAAAGAATTTTGCGAGTTACAACTTGGATAGATGACGATGGAGGACCTTATAAATAAAAATCTGAAACTACTAAGGTTCGTACCGTACATCCAGGATGATAAGGTAAAAATACAACGATTCTTAAGCTATTTACCCCAGTCCTACAGGGACAGAATTGAGTTTGACAACCCCAAAACCTTGAATGAAGTATTTAGGAAAGAATGAATGTGCTATGACTAGTATAAAGAGCAGGAAGAGTTTCCAAAAAACTAGAAGGATAAGAAACAAGATCGAATGAACCAGTGGAAGAAGGGATACCAGCCAGCTCCTTATCAGAATGCAGTGAAAAGTTTCCTGAGAAACGATTTTCATTTCAACCATCCGAATATGCAAGGCAGCATATGCAAGGCAACGTTAAACCGGTAAATCTGGGAATGAAGAATTTTGGGACAACCCCCGTGAACCATTAAAGTGTTGGGAATGTGGAGAACCTCATCTAAGGAGGAACTGTCCACGTATAATTTAAAAAAACAGAAATGTTGTTCATAATTTGTAGGAAGCCTCGATGGTGGGTGATGTGGGAAAAAGCCTGCATCGGATAAATGCAGGCATAGATGGTCAACAAGCTGACCACCAGTCCTCTGTGGTAGAAATCTGAGGTAAAATCAATAACACTCAAATTTCTATTTTAATTGACCCTGGAGCTACATTAAGTTATATTACTCCTGATGTAGTAGATTCAAACAAGCTTAAGAAACTAAAGCACGCAAAATCATGGTTGGTACAACTAGCAACAAGAACTAAAAGAAAAGTAGTTGACTTTATTTCTGATTTCGAGTTCATCTTAGATGGTCAAAACATAAGAACACATCTGAACATCCTACCACTAGGGTCTTATGATATGATTATTGGAATGGATTGGTTGGAAAAGCACAAAGAAGTACTAGATTGTTATACAAATACACTTAACTATAAAGATGATTATGGCACTACTAGAGCAATCCAAGGTGTACCAAAACTTGTATAAGTTAGACAAGTTTCAGTGATGCAATTCAAGAAATGCATGAGAAAGGGGTGTCAAGTTTACGCCATCCAGGTAACAAAGTTTATAATTCGTATTCATACCTTTCATACTCACTAGCGCACCAACCATGTTTATGTGCCTGATGAACAGTATTTTCAGTCAATACTTAGACAAGTTCGTAGTAGTATTTATTGAGGATATTCTGGTCTATTCTAAAATGGAGGAATAACATGAAGAACACTTAAGAATAGTTCTGCAAACATTGAGGAAACACAAATTGTATACCAAATTTGATAAGTGTGAATTTTATCAAAAGGAAATACAATATCTAGGGCATGTAATTTCAGCAGAAGGCATTGTCGTAGACCCTGAGAAAATAAAAGCCATCATGGAATGGCCAGTACCTAAGGATGTAGCGGATATCCGGTCATTTATGGGAATCACCGGATATTATCGTAGATTTATAGAAGGGTTTGCCAAGATAGCGTACCCTATCACATCACTACAAAAGAAAGAGACCAAGTTTAACTGGTCACGGAAGTGTCAAGATAGTTTTAACAAGTTGAAGGAATTATTGACAATTGCACCTGTATTGAATGTAGGAGACCCAGATAAAGACTTCACCATATGTGTTGATGCAAGTAAAGAATGACTATGTGGTGTCCTAACTCAAGAAGGACACGTGATTTCTTATGAGTCCTGGAAATTAAAAGAACATGAGCAAAATTATGTCACTCATGACTTAGAATTGGCAACAGTAATACACGCCTTAAAAATGTGGTGACACTACATAATGGGAAGAAAATTTCTACTATTGATAGATAATAATGGTGTGAAATATCTGTCTAGCCAAGCAGATCTTAACACAAGGCAAGCAAGATGGCTAGCCTTCTTGAACGAATTCGACTTCGAGGTCAGACATATCAAGGGTAAGGAAAATAAGGTAGAAGACGCTTTAAGTAGAAGAGTCCATGGGTTATTTGAGATAAATATCAGCAGGGAAGAAAGTTATCTGGAACAAAGAATAAGGACGATAGGTATGAACGACGAAAATTACACTAATATAATGGCAAAATTAGAAAACAGTATCGCAAACTCACATAAACCAGATCTAAGTGTCAACAAGAAGGGACTATTACGATTTAAAAACAAATTTTACATACCATATTCAACAGAGCTAAAGTTAATAGTCTTGGATGAAGTGCATAAGAAATCGTACTCTGGCCATCCAAGATACTAGAAAACGATAACAACACTGAGAAAACTTTTTCACTGGCCTAATATGAAGGGTGAAACAACAGAATACTTGGCTAAGTGCCAATATTTCCAGCAAGTTAAGGACGAACACCAACATCCATCCAACCTATTACAACCATTACCAGTACCAGAATGGAAATGGGAGACCATATCGTTGGACTTTATAACAGGTTTGCCAAAAACTCATAAACATAATGATTCTATTATGGTTGTAATCGATAAACTCAGTAAGTTGACACACTTTATTCCTGTAAAGTCTACTTTTAAACCTATAAACATTGCTAAAATATTTATGAAAGAAATTTTTAGACTCCATGGTATTCCTAAAATGGTGATTTCAGATAGCGACGTAAAATTCACATCCGCTTTTTGGAAGGATTTGTTTGCAGGGATAAATACTAATTTGAATTTCAGTACGAGTTATCATCCACAAATGGATGGACAGACCAAAAGGACAAACCAAATCATAGAGGATATGCTCCACATGTACGTAAGAACAAAACCAAACAAGTGGGAAGACTATCTACTATTGGTAGAATTTGCATATAACAATGGGTACCAAAGTTCGGCTAAGTTAAGCCCTTTCGAGGTACTGTACGATATAAAGTGTACGAATCCAATTAGTTGGGATAACCCAGTTGACAGAATCGTGGTTGGACCAGAGATGCTCCAATAAATGGAGAACATGGTAAGGAAAGTACAACAGAACTTAAAAGAAGCATAAGACAGACAAAAGAGCTATGCAGATAAAAAAACAAGACACTTGGAATTCCAAGTGGGAGACCATGTTTATTTGAAGGTCAAAGCCCAAAAAAGTTCATTGAAGTTAGGAAACTGTGCCAAGATGGCACCTAGGTTTTGTGGGGCCTTCGAGATACTAGCTCGAATTGGACCCGTAGCAGACCAACTTGCACTTCCAGCTAATCTAAGAATTCATAATGTATTTCATGTATCTTTGTTGAAAAAGTATGTTCATGACACTACTCATATGATTGATTGGAATTTGGTGTAGGTGGAACCTGAAGGGGAGTTCCAGGTGGAACCCCTGTATATTCTGGACCAAAGAGAAATAACACTTCAGAGCAGATTCGTTGCTCAGGTAAAGGTGCAATGGAGGCGCTTTAGTCTTGAGGAGGCCACTTAGGAGTTGGAGAGAGATATGCGGAGATCTCATCCAATCCCGTTCCAAGAAAGGAATGAGCATTGAGGGTAGTGTTTTATTGAAGGGGGAAAGGATGTGACATCCCCCAAAATAAAATATTTTTGAAATTAAAAAAAAAAATTGTTGGAAAATTATTCCGTTTTTAGTAAATTTGAATTTGGAATTTTTTTGCCATTTATGGCAATTCTGAATTTTGAATTTTGAATTTGATAATTGTAGTTGATTATTATGATTGTTGGAAAGAGATATGATTTGACCCAACTAACTTTTTGACTATGACACTTGTATGAAAACAATTTTTTTTTATATTGATTGCAGGAGGACAAATGGAACAACCATGTTAAAATCAGTTGACCATGACTCCATAAGTGGGGAACATGTTGGAACTACCTCTGGGCTGATTGTTACAAGTGGAAAATTAGATATTTGGCCATTGGCATCCCCTGAAAATCAAGGATTTAGAAAGCTGTGAAAATTCCCAAGGGGGGAAGAAAGACCTAGACAAAAGGATCATTTTGTAAAATAGCATATGTGAGGAGGAAGGATGCTGCCTAGTATGTGGGGGAAAAGAGACTACTATTTTTTGTTCTTGCTGTTATGAACACTACTAACTAAGTGTGAGGCAAGAGGAGTCTTCTAAAACTGAAATACATTGCTGAGAAGGAGTTTTCAGAGTTAACCCTCATGGATTCATGGTCAAGCTAGGGGGTGGATTGGGCAAGTGATTTGGCTACCCTATCCTACGGTTGGGAGGATTGTGGTTGTTCCCTTTGTCTCCCCGTGAAGTGATCCAGATATGCATTCTATCTCCTTCTTAGTTTAGAATGACTAAATTGGTTTATTGGCATGTATCTATCATTTAGGTTTGGAATAATATTATAGATGGATTATTTTCTCTCTTGTGAAGCATAAAAATGACAGAATGTCACGAGACTTGGTACTGAATATTTTTTGTCGACTTAAAGCACAGAATGAATAATGAAGTTCCTTTTCCTTACTTGTGTTACATGAAGAATGCGTGTGGCTAATTCTAGAATTTATTCTATAGACTATATTACTACTGTATATATATATATATATATATATATATATATATATATATACTTATGTTGGAACTAGTATGGAGTACTAACCTCCTATATATATACCTGGATGTATTTCTTATAGATATATAAGTATATAAGTATGTCTATTTGCTTGGTTGGCACTCGGCATGAACATGATAGAAGAAGAATTTAGACTCAATGTTCATAACAGAAATTATAAGTATATACTTATACAAGTACAGACCTATCCTACATTCTGTAAGTAATCATTTCCAGCATACATGCAATTACGATAACAGGAACATTTACGAAATGATAGGAACTATAGGGAACATTTTTGATATACATATTCATTTTCCTTATTATCGAGCGTTATCGTAGATTGCTCAGAAAGACTTTGTAACATTATAAAGAGTTGTACATATTTCAATAATTTTAGATGAAAAACCTAACAATTATACCATACCAAACTCAACAACCAAAGTAGGGCCAACATATTTATATACAATGACAATTTGTATAAAGAAATAATCCAGATATAGTGTACAGAGTCGAGAATTCTCAATCCTTTTTGTTATATATAGGAAAACTCAAGCCTGTATAATTACTTAATGTATATATCCACTCAAACCCTTTGTGAACGGAAGTAATATAATTTCATACAATTCATATATATGGAAGTAAGGAAATTTAGGAACAGATTTGAATACATCTCGGAATATATCAAGTAGCCTGCCAAAGTAATAGCAAACTCAGACTAAATGTTACGTCAGTTAACACGAAAGGATTTCACACCTAGTACTCTTAGTTTTCCGAAGTCATACGATGTTAAATTTAAAAGTAAAGTTACAGGAATGAAAGAATATAAACTATCAGGAATTCCAATATAATAATAAATTTTAGATCGTATTTTTTTCCATTCCAAAATGTCGAGACAGGGGTCGGTAAAAGAAAACCCGATTAAGCCTTTCAGTCAGACCCTTTAGTTTTACGGTCAACTCTCGTATTGGATCATGGAAATTTTTTTACAAAGATATAAATAGTATACAAACGAACAATCTCTACCATAGTGGGATAAACCTTTCTTCTACCCTGAATGCCTAAGCTTCTTGGAAGGGGTAGAATGGAAACCGAATACCTTTTGTGCGGGTGATCGAAATTGCACTTCATATCTTCATGTGATTGAAACCCTGTACATTGCAAAAGACATCATTATAGTATTGATCAATAGAGATAAGACGTTTTAATTTAATATTAAGAAAATAGCCAAAGTAATACTCATATGTAGTTGAAGGGGTTCGAAATCCTTCACCATTGCAATGAACTGCATGCCTCCTAGGCCGAGAAGGAAGGAGGGGCCCAAAATCTCCCTAGTGGGTGCCCTCGCAAAAAAAAAAAATCAGAGAGGCCCACCATTGGCTTTACAGACCAGTAAATAACTAGAAGAAAATTTTAAAGGTTGTTTATTCGAATGATGAACATATATCTATAGGTCATACGACAAGTATAAACCAACATTTAACTCAAAATAAAATTTAAATATGAGTTGTTGCGGGCCAATAAAAAATATCACTAAATTTTGTTTCGACTCTGTAATTTAGTTGAGATACAGACACAACACAGTGCCAAAAAACCCAATCATGCTTACCCTTTGAAATGCATTCTGATTTGTAAGAGGACGAGCAAGAATGACATAAAACCCAATCGCCCTTAGTATGTTTCACAGAGCATAATCTTTTTCTTAAGATTTAGACCGACTACCAACCCTTTTTAGGAGTGGCCCGCAAACAAGAAGTGTATAGTTAAACATTTTCATCAAATAGTCGTACAACCGAGAACCCTAGAATAACTTTCTTACTAGACGCCCAACCAGGATAGTGATGACATTCAAAGCATGCCCGAGTGACTCACGTATTGGAAATTAAGAATAGTAGTTGGAACATATGAAACCCTAACCTAATAAACTCTAGAGCCATAGTTATGGCAAAGCATGGTGTATGCTAGAGATAAATCTAGTACTTAAACCAGTGAATATAGGAAGTAACAAAAATGAAAACGCTACCTACGCGAATTCATGAATAGGAATTATAAATAACAATAAGTCAGAGCGACCTTGCAGAGCGTTTGATTAAGAATTTCAGATTTAAAATTAGACGCTTACCGATAGGAGGAGTAATCCTAGGAGGCGCTCCTTGCCACCATCCTCCTCATGATGAGAGCGGTCCAGAAGCACAAGGAAAGTGTAAGGTATTTTTTTTGGAACAAATTTGTTCAGAATGACATCAGACAACTACAGTTACCCTAAAACCCTGAACCCTACACTTATTGAATGTGAAGAGTACAACCGAGAATGCGCCATGTGATATGAGCGACTTGATGTGTTTGGATTGGATGAGGGTACAGGGTCAGCTCCCGTCCCTCATCCACCTCCATTATTGGCTAGTCAGATATTAACTCCTGACTGCCAACCTCCTGTCATTTTAATTTATTTCACGAAGACAAGGGTGAGCCTCCTCGAAACCCTACGTTCGAAAAATATCAACCTTTGATTACTTCTAGTCAGGTTAGTACCTGTAGTTACACTATGCCTAAACCTAGGAAGATTAACCAACTGTCTACTTAGAGTTATGCTATTAACTAGAACTTAGGCTACATGTGAAGAAAAGACTCTATGTCTACAAGTAGTTACCAAGGGAGTCATCGAATTCATATTTACCTAGGGAAATCCAAATAGTTAAGTGCAATGATGAAACAATTAAAGTCTGACACCGTTACTATGTGTACAGTGTATTATTCGTGGTTTTGGAGTCTAAAGTTGCACGTCTATGTTTTAAAAATAATCTAGGGCCCTAAGTCCTAGGGTCATGTATTTCCCTTCTTCCAAAGGATAACCTTTTAATCCCCTTGTAAACGCTAGTAGGACATAAGCAAAAATTGAAAGGAAAACTCTAGATGTTGAGTCTGTTATATGCGGAAAGGGAAGGTGAATACTTTAGGTATCAGAGTTTCACAGTAGGATCAAATGGGTATTTCTCTAATTATGAGTATGTGTTACAGTTTTAGAGGTTTAATGTACCTTAGAGGAATTTTTTTTTTATGATGAAATTGAGGTCTATTACAGGTCTCATTTAATTTGGGAAATAAAACATACCAAATATAAACTTTAATACATATATCCTCCAACCAAACCAATTAATTGTTTAACCATAACAATATATATCAACAACCATATATGGTTTTTTCCCAATAAAATATGGCCTATGCAATGGAAACCATAAATAATAATCATATGGTCTTTAAAAATCCTATATATAATATAGGGCCAACTAATTTTTGGTGAACCATATACATGGTTAAAATCTGTAACCATATGACATAATCCATCCATATGATATGATTCCCCACTTTTAATGGTTTTGACCATGTTTTAAATGGGTGTGAAATATATGTTTTAACAACCATATAATATATATGGTTTATAAAAATATATCATATAAAAATCAACATATTTTGAAATAACCAAATCCACTTTTAATGGATTTTGGATCCTCTTTTAATGGAGATTGGATCAACTTTTAATGGAATATGATTTATTTAATAAATATTTGTTATGTGTTTAAAAATAATTTTAATTAGTTTGTTAAATAAATAAACCATAACCAATGAAATATTCCATGACTACCCATGTGCCACATGGTTCCATGTGTCACTTGCTCACTAGTCCACCTTTTTACCACATTTCACTGCCACATCAACACTGCCACATAATCAATGCAACATCATCAATGCCACATCATCTTGTCATTTCAACCTGCCATGTCAACATGCCACATTATCACTTTCACGCCATCATTTCCATCTCATCACTACCACATCAACATGACACATGATCATTTCCATGTGTTTCTGTCACTTTGAATTTTTCCCTATTGGACGAGAAATTTGATTGATCATAAATTTTTCATATAGAGGCCATCTGAGCTCTCGTTCACGCCATCGAAAATCTCTCATTGAGCTCTTCGAAATGGTGTCAATCTTGAGGAAATATGAGGACTTTGAAATTTTATCCATCATGGATCCTCCTAGATCATTCCTGCCCATTGAGAAGCTTTTGAACCACCAAAATTTGATCATTCATTAATCAAGCATCACAACACTATACACCCATCGTGACTGTATAGTGAAAACCTCATGCATCGCAACAAATTTTACAACCATGGTAAAAATTACAATTATAGTTTTATATAAACATTCATTTCCTTACTTCCACAATATTGTGCATGCACTATCATGTCTATCAACCAAAAAAAATTGATTAGAAATAGTAAGAAATACATTAATTCCAAAGGAAATGAATTAACTCATTTCTTTATCTTTTGAACAAGTATACCAAATGATTTTACCGACTCATGAAGATGACCAGGATCACAACCTGGAGACATATCTGCTACATCTATACTAGAATCTGATATACCTTTGATACCCATATCTATAATCATTGTCTCGTCACCGGAATTGGACCCTGAGTCCTATTGCACTGTAGCAACAGTCTTGTCTTCCTCCTTTTTCTAGAACTTATTTGGTAACAAATTAGGATGACATTTCCAACATTGATCTTCATCATGCCCCTTCTTCTTGCAATGATTCCATGAGATCTTCTTTGTCTTCACTATAGCTATTTTCTTTCCACCTTTCTTCGACTGCTTCTCAAATTTATGTGGTTCATTATCCATACCATGATTTCCTTTGATAGATTCAAGATGAATAGATTGTATTAACACTTCACTATTATTAGTAGAATTAAACATCAAAATAGTATGACGAAGATGAGAATGTAAGCCACGAATGTATTTAAGAAGAGTTTCGTGAGTGTGTAATGGAATTTCCATTGCTAAAGCCTTCTTCTTGAATTCTTATGTATAAGGTTGAACTTTTTTCCCTTTTAATTGTTTTATATGTAACCATTAAATCATGTATGTTTCATTATATGCCAAAGGATAGAATTTCTTTCTCATTGCAGAAATAAATTCAACCCAAGAAGAAATTATTTTACCATGTTGTACCAAATATGCTTGAGCTCGACTCTCCCACCATATGAGATTTATACTGCTCATGCAGAAAGTATCCAACTGAATCTTTGTAGTGTCTTTTTTTTATATTTTTCACCCTGCAATAAAATTATATCTACTTTACCCAGTTATCGAATTTCTCTACATTCAATTCTCCATCATAAACAAGAAAGTCAAATTTAACATCTAGCTTTACTAATAGCATATCATGATAATGAATAGGTTTTTAAAAATTATTATTCTTGGAAGAATGTTCACTTGAACCATCAGTAGATAATGAGGATGATGAGGGTGAAGAAGGTTATGAAGCTCCACCACCTTCGCCTCCTCCTTCTGCTTTCATCAAATATTCACCTTCTCCAATTATTTGACCTCTTTGTTTCTATCTTTCACTGTAAAGTTCTTGAACCATGGATTGCATTAACTTAAATTCCTTGAATAAATCATGTTCAGATTCATAAGGACCTAACCTTCTTAGTGAATCCATCTCATGTTTATGAAGTCGCTTTTGGATTTCTGGATCATAACTTGCAACCTTGCCTTTACCTCACTCGAGTCTAGATCTTGTAAGAATGGAACTGTCAACCATGCTATGATTCCACTTGATTTGAGAAGTCCTTAGTCACTAATTTAATAATTAATCCTTCTTTGATAAAAAATATTTTCTCAGTTAACATGGTCTTTAAATTGACAGTGCAACTTGCATTGTTATGTAGATAGCTTCACTTTAAATAGAATATTTTATGAAATTAACTTGCATAACCCATTCACATAAGTAGATTGTGAAAAGTAAAGAGGAGGGATCAAAGAGAACAAAATTACACAAATATACCACAAGTTGATAATGGAATTCACTAGACACATTGTCTATGTCTTTGGGTCTGCTTCTTGTGGAGTGGCCTTTTCAATAAATCAACAAAATTTAAAAAATTACATCAACATATCAAACTTATGGAAATGACTCTAAATTTTGTTGCGCAGATCCAGTTTCGTTCTGCACCATTGTGTCTGCCTCATAATTTTGATAAAATATGCCTATACACATGGCTATGTTCTGTTTTTGGCTTCCCTCCTTACCAACAGGCCTATTGTGCATGGAAATTTCCTCTCCTTAATGGTAAAAATCCCCCTTGGTTATATACCAAAGGGTCAATACTTCAAGTCTTCTTTCCCCACATTTAATGGGATTTGGTCTCATTTAATTTCAGGAACAAAGCATACCAAATATCAAATTTAATACATATATGGTCTGACCAAACCAATTAATTGGTTAACCATAACAATATATCTCAACAACCATATATGGATTTTCCCCAATAATAGATGTCCTATGCAATGAAAACCATAAATAATAATCATATGATCTTTAAAAATCCCATATATAATATATGACCAACTAATTTTTGGTTTACTGTATATATATGGTTAGAATCCATAACCATATGGAATAATCCATCCATATATGTTTTCACCATTGGGAAAGGTTCAATTCTCGTTAGTGCCTAACCTAAAGCCATGGGGGAACCTTGAGGTAATGGTCGAACATGTGGTTTCACCCAAATATATTATATTAAAATGATATCGTGACCCTTGCACATATAAGTGGATTAAATCCCACCCCCATGTCCTTCAATTTTTTAATGTCCATTGGATGCAACTTGGTTGGTTGGAAGGAATGATTGTTACCCTCCCCACCCAAGTTCAGTTCCTTGTGAGTGACATGTTGTTCCCTTAAATGGGTCTATAACATTTTGTTTCTGTTGAGCCCTCAATATTATGAAAATACTCGGCCTCCCTATGTTCTCTTGCATATTTTTTTTTTGGGGGGGGGTGGATCTTAGGGACGTAGCGAGGACCAATATCCGGTGTCGTGAACCACATGAAAAAAAATATCCATCCATATGATATGATTTCCAAATTTTAATGGCTTTGACCATTTTTTTAAATGGTCATGAAATATATGTTTCAACAACCATCGAATATATATATTCCATAACCATATATCATATATAAAATCGACATATTTTAAAATAACCAAATCAACTTTTAATGGATTTTGGATCATCTTTTAATGGAGATTGGATCCACTTTTAATGGAATATAGTTTTTTTAATAAATATTTGTTATATGTTTAAAAATAATTTGAATTTGTTTGTTAAATAGATAAACCGTAAGAAATGAAATATTCCATGACCACACATGCACCAAATGGCACCATTTGTCACTTGCTCATTGGTCCACCTGTCTGTGACATATCACTACCACATCAACACTGTCACATCATCACTACTACGTCATCATGCAATGTCAACTTGCCATGTCAGTATGCCACATCAACACTACCATGTCATCACTGCCATGCCATCATGACACATCATCACTGCCACATGTCTCTGTCACTTTGAATTTTTCCTTGTTAGACCACAACTTTGACCAGTCATAAATTTTTCATAGAGAGGTCGTTTGATCTCACATTCTTGTTGTCAAAAAGATCTTGTCGAGCTCTTTGAAATGGTTATGGTATTGAGGCGATCTGAGGACTTCAAAATTTTGGCCATCTTGGATCCTCCTGGATCAAAATGCATGACATGGCTCTCCTTGACTCGGTCGAACAACGACTTGAAATTCTTCCAGAATTGATGAGGGAAGTTGATGTCACAAACGTGAAATCAAATATCCCATGAGATATAGGTCATGATGAACCCTATAACCTCATGCTTCTTTCCATCAACAATGAAACTCACCTGGTCGTCTATTGGATCTAGAAGCAAAATCTTCATATACTACCACAGTCCTTTTATTTTTAGTAGTATTTTTGTATCTGGTGCATCAACTTTCGAAGCCATCTTCGATATCTATATATAAATTTTATTTTCAAAGGTTCCAATCAACAAACCACTGGCCCAAATTCAATCACATAATATATACGACTTAACAAGGTTTGCAAATAATTGGTCGAAGTTTTAAACAATAAGATTTGATACCATGTTGGGGAATAGGGTTGAACCAATGATGAAAATAAAAAAAAAGCACTTATGTAGATAATTCAAGAGGAACAAAGTTTTGAAGACAAGGGCGGTGTCTAAAGACCCTATTACAATAATTAAGAAAGGTGCACTGTGATCATAATTTCATAGTTCATATTTGATCTCTTGATTGTCATGATATACTTAATGATAATGACCCAAGGGGTTTGCTATTTTTATCCTAAATATATAACCAACTTCCATAGAATCGAGAAGATCTTATCGACATGTAACCATCGTTTGTTAGAGTTGACTCCACCAAATCTACACTGTCCAGTCAACTCGAAAATGATACCCGATCGGACTGCCTATGCATCCAACTCGTATTCAATTGTTGGGTTGTTCGATCCACCACTAGTCAACTACCTAACAGATAGGTACGTCGACTACTCAACCGACTAATCTAGTTTCTTGGTCGATCGGTCGACCGAATGTATCTAGATGTAGGTCGATTGCTCAACCAACTAAACCCGAGAGATGTGTGATGAACCATCAATGCTTGATGTTCCAAAAACCAAAAGTCACATCACTTTGTATTTATAAATTGCTAACTAATTAAAAGTTAAAAATGTTTGACTCTAAACCAATTACCCATTCAAAAGATATAATAAATTAAATAATTTTTAAAATTAAATAACAGAAAGACTAACATTAAAAAAGTGTTCCATTATTAAGTCACGTCACATCCAATATATTTATGTGAATTAAGAAGCCTATTTTAAACAATTTTTCCAAGATTGCAATATATATATATATATATATATATATATCTTGAGTGAGCCTAATGGTTAAGAACATGTGTTTCATCCTAAGAGGTGACAAGTTCAAATATAGAGGGTTGTAAGGTAGGGTTGGATATGAATACATGATCCCTTGTCTTGCAAAGAAGAGGTTCTCATAAATCAAAACCTTAAAATTAGATTATTAAAATTATTATATTTAAAATTTCTTTAATAAACGAAAGGAATATCCACTGATTAAAAATTTGAAAGGATAGGTTGAACAAATTTGTAGCCACAATGACATACATATCCCTTTGAAATTCCCACAAAAAACCTCATATATATATATATATATCAACTTCACTTTGGTATATAATTATCTTTTAATATATTTAAAAATATATTAACATTTTTTAATATATTACTATATTTGAATACTTTAAAATTAATGTATTAAATCAATATATATCCATCTTAGCCCCTAATCTATAAGAGTTTATAGGAATCAAATATTTTTTTAGAATCCAAAACAAGAGGAAAAATTTAAAATTTGCATCTGGAGAAATTTGATCCCTTTGAATGCTTTATAGATACTAAGATAGATTTATGCTATTTTAAAACATTGTTTTTTAATTTAATTAAATAATATTTTTAAATTTATGTTAAATTAACAAATTATTTATTACATCTGGATGGGGTGTTATTTGAGACCTGATGGAAATTAAACAACGATCGAGAGGATCACACACCTGGCAACACGTCTTTCATCGCCTCAAAATTCATGTTACCCTCCCTTCCACAGTATACAAACTGTATTAGCATTAAACTGGGTATTGGCTACATGGTCCTGAAGGTTAAACGTTTCTAGATGCGCTAAGGTTGGCAAATGTGGACGAGGGACTTCCAAATCAT
>ML778084.1:23867-39225 GCA_009831015.1 Picea engelmannii | reverse complement strand
AACCCTGAAAGCAGGTTGAATTTAGAAAAAGTGGAAGAAGTGGATGGGCGTATTTCTTTGTGGTAGCTGTTAGAAACGTGGAGGGGTTGTTGACTACTGCGCGTCGGGATATAGTGTACCAGATTGGTCGCTCGAACATATGGAATATAGTTGATAGGTGGATGTTGGTAGGAATATGTATCTCTCCATAGGGTGTTACGGGCAAGGGCCATTCCTATGAGCGCCATGCTGACATGGCATGTTTGATGTTTTCAGAGGCTCTGTGGGATTGCAGGTATACTAATATTGGCTTATTTTAGACAGGTATTTGTGGTGGGATTATTTTTTCAAACATTTGAAGTTTCAAATGGTCATTATAAAAAATGGAATGGAATGGAGTTTTAAATTCTTCTTCTGCTTTTTTATTATATTATAACTAGCACAGCCTCAAACTCGGCATTCATGGCTGATGAACGCTTAAAGGTTTTTATTGTTTTCATTGATGAACCCTAATTTACACAGTCCCAAAGCACTGCAGAGATGAGCATTTCAGCAATTTATTTCTTGCACAGAACTCTTATTTCTTGCATGTTTCAGCTACTATTATTTCTTGCGCCCTTGTAAATTGTGGGACCGCGAAATAAGAGTCGAGGAGCTCGCCGCTCTGCCCCTCGGATTCCCGTCATCGACAATCTCATTCAGGCCGCTTAGGTTGGTCTAGAAAATGAAATGCTAATCACTCAGAAGTGGCAATCAGCTAGCCACTATAGTAAATTTTAAATATGATCAAGTAAAAGTAAAAAGTTAAACATGTAAACAGATGTCTTTATAATAGTGAGGAAGTTAGTGGTTGAAATCACAACCATTGATTTATTGGGACGACTAAGAATATCCCATCAATATTTAATCTTGTCCATACAAAACTGATTAAGCACTAAAAACCTATTAAATGTGCCCATTGTCAATAGGTGTACGTTTTTTGGGTGTAATTATTTTTGTCTACAAATTTACATTTTAAAATAATTTGTGTTCTTAAGTTTTTTTTTATAAAAACCTATTTATATTTTAATTTTAAAAATTCAAAAACATATATATATATATATATTGAAATTTATAATATTTGTATTTAAATTTAGTTTTAAGTTATTTTTTGGTAAATTTTAGAATCAAGATACAAAGTTTGTTAACAAGAAGGTAACCATTACAATAATATATTTGTTAAGAGTTTAACATGTTATTTGCAGAATTTCTCAACCATCTAAACTAACCTCATAAACTAATTATAAAAACAGATTACTTATTATATACAAATTCAGTTTTCTAATTTACTTCATATTTATTATTTTTATCAAAATTAAAAAATATTTATATTATAATAAAATTTAAAAAAATATATATATTAGAAGTAAATTAGAAAACTGAATTTGTATATGGACTAACTAAAGATACAATTCTAACAATCAACAATTTAATTACTAATGCTTAAATAAGAGTGTTAATGTACAATGGTTATATACAGTTTACAAGGTTTTATCAAAGCCTTGTGAAAGTAATTGTTTTAAGATAATGGATCTAAACAAGATTAAATATAAACAAAATTATTCTAATACTCTAAATACCAAGCTAATAAAAAATGAATGAATATGATTTTAAATGATGTAACTAAAATAGAAAAAGCAAATTAACGTTTAAATGATGAAATCACTCTTCATTCACAAATCAACAAATAAAATAAATAATAAATTGACTAACCTCTTGTTGATCAGCAACACTAAGATAAATTGATCTCTCTGTATTTGTATGAGCTCCTCTTAGCCTATGTCAAGTGTAAACCTATGACAAAGGCAAGCATAATACTTCCTCAAGAAACTCAAAGAAATCTTTTATATTCTGAAACGAGTTTATGATGACAAAAAGACAAACAATTATATATCATGTAACTTTAGAATATCCGATAACTAGAAATGGAATAAATTTCAATTCTCAGCAATGGTGTTACCATCTATCTATCATCATATGTAAACTCAAAATACTTGAATAGGTGATCAATCACATATATAAACTAAACCAAAAGATAATGAAGAACATAAAGAAAAACATGATATAAAATATTATGTGCAGAACTCACTAAAGCTAATTCGAGACAGATAACATTTCACATCCATAAATTACATGAGAAAACATTGAAAAAACATTACACAGTCTACACATGATGAAATCCAAAGAGTAAACCACTTTGTCATATAGTTTCAACAAAATATGTTCATCATATGGTCCAGGAAGAATTCTTGGGATAATAGACTCTTAATATTGAAAAAATTAATACATAAATGATAGCAATTAACCATGTATTGATAAAACAGACTAAAGGTTATTTAAATCAATGCATAATCAATTACTCAAAGAATATGAAGATATTATAATGAACATAAAATTGTTTTACTCACAGGACAAGAGCCATTAAGCAACCTGGAAGTCCATATTCTTCTTTGAAAACACTCCATTCTCCCAAAGATTCCAACCATCCGTTACTCCATTTGAAAAGAAAAAGTTACAAAATAAATATTATACAAAAAAAGAAAGGACCAAAATCCTCCTCTGAAATTCTTTGATCCCTCTGGCTCTAAACTTTCTCATATATTTATACAATGAATGAACAGTCTTGGCATCACTAATCATTTCCGCCACCTGAAATTTGCCTCATAAAGAGACACAAATATTTCTCAAATCATGCATTTGTTTGGGAAAATTATTATCTGTAAGCTAAATGGGTCCATTCTGCAGATGGGTTTTCAACTGTTTCTTCATATTCCTTACGGTTTGGCTGAAACAAGTCCTACAAAATCGTTTGTTTGTTCTTGAATACATTTCCAAATCTTATCTGTTGTTGCTCATAAATTATTTGCAACAATCTAATATTATTTTTGGATCAATTATCTTGAACATATTTAGATAATAAAATCAAGCCATAATCAAATATGTACCAAATAAATGATAATAGAAACCTGTGAAAGAAAAAGAAACCAAATTAATAGCCTAAAAATTGTGAATAAAACAAAATATAGAACAATAAAATTAACATGAATTTAAACTAACTATAAGTTCTAAATAAATAATTTTTATATTTTCCTTTCAAATACAATCTTAAAATTCTAGAAGCTTCATGTTGAGGAATAGGAGAAAAATATTAGTTTTGGGTTTTCACAAAATCAAAAGATATTTCTTTTTTTCTTTTTATTTTTATTTTCAAATGAAATGCAAAATGACCAAAGAATTTAATTAATTAAACCCACCAAATGATTTTGTGAAAATGATTGCTAATGAGCAAAATATGAAAACATAATCATAATGTAAATGAAAGTAAACAGTTGATAAAAATTAAGGTTTCCGTTTAAATTAAGATTTCTATGTTCGTCTCTCCCTCATTCAAATTTGATCAAATGTGAACAAATGTCATAGAAAAGATGTGTCGCAATAAAAAATATCAAATTATGAAGCTCATCCATCAACATCAAAACTCTGTAGAAAGAAAAACGAAATGGCATTTAAATTTCATGAAATTCAAACCAAACAAAAGAAAATAATATAAACTCAAACCAACCTCGAAACAAAGAAAACCAATACTAATCCAATCAATTCAAAGGGAAACAAATGAAGAATCCAAGTAAAATTTTGAGGGACCCTAGATT
Source organism: Picea engelmannii (assembly GCA_009831015.1). Taxonomy (NCBI): domain Eukaryota; kingdom Viridiplantae; phylum Streptophyta; class Pinopsida; order Pinales; family Pinaceae; genus Picea; species Picea engelmannii. The sequence continues at coordinate 35,557 of ML778084.1, read as the reverse complement.
TTGATTAAAGAAAAAGAATGGGGTTGTTGGGGCCCAACGAGCATTCATCCTCCTCATGGGAGACCACAATTAGTAGCAAGACCTTACACCGCCTCATGCCCCTCCATAGACATGCAACGCTATTCTCTACAGGATTACTCATTAAAGAAAGATATTAATGCACATATAATTATGTCAAGAGCACAACACATTCATTCATACACACACATCAATATTAATTCTACAATAGTAATTATTTTATTCATTCGTACAAAGTACAATACAATGGTTCGATTTCTAGATATGAGATTACAATATTCATTGAGTTTCCAGGATATAGACCATGGCAACCTCAACCAATTCTCACTCCTATCAGATGATCTCTCTTCTCCTCTTGGTTCTTCAATCCCCCTATCAATATCTCTGATGTTTTGTTTTGTTTTTCTATAACTCTTCTCTTTAGTTTCCATAGCACTCTTCAATCCTTTTTCATTCCATCTTCTAGCCTATCCTTTCGACAATGACTATTCAACACCCTCTATGTGTCTTTCCACTTCATTCCAACAATGTCCTCCTCCAGAGCCCTAACGTCCACCACTGATCATGTAACAATTGTCCTCGTAGTTGTCCACACACTCGTACATACTATAGTAGCTCTCCCAGGTACCCTAATGTTGCAACTCTGTAGCACTCAATCGATTTGCGCCACTGTGACTAGTCCCAACAATACATCTCATTCACACCCTACAACAACCAATCACTTATGTAATAGCTATATCACATCCACGTAGCTTTCTTCATCATGTCTTCCCTAGGATGACCAGGATGCTACTACCTCAGACTCCTAAGGTTTCAAGAAGTCATGTCCGCATGCTTATGAGGTAAATCGCCCACATCTACAACTATCCAATGAAAATACATCAACATTTCACTCCCAATGCTATAGTCCTCACATGATACACACTTGAATTTGCAAGACATCCTCCTCTACTACACATTCGTATTTCCAATAATCTCATCATGGAGATTTGAAAATATTGTATCTTTCCTGTTGCAACTCAACTTTGTGCAACAACTCACCCTTTGGTACTACTACCTTCTCTATCTCTCCTTATTCATTACCACAAGAACTAGTCGAGTTCTTTTCAGTCATCCATTACCTGTATAATTTGATCTGAGTCACTTCCAATCCAGGACATTCCACTGCCCTTTTTCATGCAATTTACGAAGTTCATTCGGTGTAGCCAACCACTCATGCTCGAAGCTACACAACATGGAATCACATGCTCCCATGTTACACCTTACTTGACTCATCCACATCACTTTCACAACTTGATCTGAGTAATGTCCAATCCAAGACATCCCACTACCCTTTTTCATGCTGTGTACAAAGTTTGTTCGATGCATCCAACCACTCATGCTCGAAGCTACACAACATAAAGTCACATGCTCCTATCTTACACCCTTAACTCAATCCACATCACATGAAAACTACCTCAGTTGACGATTTTTTTGGCATATACAAATTCTTTTAAAATTACTAGAGAGAACTTTCAAGAGTCTTCTTCTTTTCCATGCAACACATTCATGCTCGTTCCTTAACAACCTTCACTCTTCTAACATTCCTCTGCAACATGTATTCTTCCTCAAGAGATTTTAAATATTCTACTATCTATGTTAGCAACATCTTCAACAACTTCCTCATATTTCATATTATACATTATCCATCTTCAACTCGACAACTTTCATCATGCTTCATCTTCAACACTTCATCTTCTTCATCATATGTAACTTCTATAACCTTCCCATTTCATGTAGCCTTTGTAGTTCATTTTCATTCATAGATGTCATTCTAATACATCTTCTTTTTATCCAAGAACATCCACTTCCATTTGCAGCCACAAATGTCTTTCTTCCTGCAACAAGCAAATAACATATTAAGGGAAAACAAAAATTCCATCTTCTCTCCCTCCTTTCTTTGTTACATCTGAGACAACCATGTGTCTGTAAATTTCCAATGCTACAATATTTCTTCTGCATCTATGTTCTTATTTATTTCTCTTAAATTCAGGCCCACACAAAACTTGTATCCACCATTCGAAAACCATGTGCTCATTGCTACCAACATGCTCCTCAGAACATATAAGCCTAGTCTCCAATCTAAGAAACCTTTTGACTGCATTCCTATTGTAGCCACACTCACTCATTTCCTATGACCATGAATTCATTCCAAGATACAAATCATGGATAACCGCCACCACAACTGCTATGTATTTCTAGCAGCCATGCATCTTCGAGACTTCTTCCTTTTCAGCAACAACCTTCTGAAATTTTCTTTATGCAATTTTTTGATCCTTTCTATCTTTTCCCATTTCAGCATTCATATTTACATCTGGTACCACTCTGTTATCTGTATTCTAACTCTCAATTTTTGTACCCCATTAACGTGCTCATTTTCAAGAGGAAATATTTGGTAGTTATTCTGTATCCCTAAGCCAAACTACACTTCACAGGCTCTTTCTCCATCACTGTCTCCTATAATTATTCCTTTAGTAACACAATATGGAACCATCATTCTCCTAGTGTTATTTTATCCCAAGGTTGAACCATGATATGATATATTTTCACATTATTTCACCCTAGAGTTGAATTGACCTCTGATACCACTTGATGCAATGGGCATCCTCCCACATCCATCAGAGTACATTCAGAGTGGAATAATTTCTTCTTGTGTCCCTGATAGGAATCATAGCTTCCATAAAGCTTCTTGATTCTTATAAATTTTCCTTATTTTAGGTATAATAATATCACAACCCCTAGGGTTGTAAATTTGCTCCCTGTATTCACGTTTATTTCATAGTAACATCACAACGCATGTTACAGAGTCATTCATCTGCTGCATATTCACTTGCTACAACTTGTCTTCTATTGTAACTCACCTTCTGTTGTAGCTCAATGTAACTTACCTTCTATGGTGACAAACCTTTTGTTGCAACTCAACCATATTATTGTTGCAAGTCACCTACTAACTCTTTGTTCCCATTCCTATTCTGTTGCAACTCACCTACTAACTCACTACTCCCATTTTTCTTATGTTGTAACTCACTTCTATTGTAATTCACCTTTTTTGCAATTTGCCTACACCTGTGGCTGCAAAACGCATCCTCTTGTTACAACCTGTCTCTCACAACATATCTTTGTTATAAAAAATCCTTCTATTGAAACTCAATCATCCTCACGCTGCAACACTCATCATGTTACACACACACACTATTACAACAACATATCTTGCACAGTATATATTTTCTATGATAATCCCTTACTGCAACTCATCTCTGACAATAATCCAGATTCCATATCCTGTTACGTTACACATTTTATGAAAAATTCTTCTCATTGTAGCTCCTTTCTCTTCAACTATTATGTACTCGTAGAACCAGAGCATTCATCCTTTTCATGGGAGACCACAATTTCCAACATGGACTTACACACACTCGTGCCCCTGTATAGCCATACAACATTATTCTTTATAGGATTTCTCATTCAATGAAGACAATAACTCACACATAATTCTTTCAAGAACACAACACATTAATTCATAGACACACAACAATATTAATTCTTCAACAACAATTATTTTGTTCATTCGTACATACTACAATACAATGGCTCGATGGCTAGATATGAGCTTAAAATATTCGTTGGGTTTCTAGGCTAGAGGCCATGGAGACCTCAACCATTTCTCCTTCCTATCACATGATCTCTCTTATCCTATCAGTTGTGCAAGCCCCCTATCAATATATTTGATGTTTTGTTTTATTCATCCAAAATTGTTCCCTTTAGTTTCCCCAACTCTCTTCAATCCTTTTTCCTTCCAACTTCTAACTTTTTCTTTCCGCAATGAATCTCCATCTCCCTCTACATGTCATTTTTATTCATTCAAATAATTCACTCCTCTTCATACATAACATATGTCATTTCTCGTGTAACAATTGTCCTCATAGCCGTCCACACACTTGTCCTTTCTATATAAACACTCCCAATTGCCCCAATGTTGCAACTCTGTAGCATTTAATCGATATGCATCACTCCTTCTACTCCCAACAGTCTGTCTGATTCACACCTTGCAACAACCAATCACTACTGCAATATGTTTGTCACGTCCTCATAAATTCCTTCGTCATGTCATCCATAGGATGACAAGGATGTTATTTCATCATAGTATAAATTTCCCTCTCTAACCCCAATGACCACTCCTATTCTTGAGCTATCTTTATTTCGACGTATGGATACTTTCTCTTTCTAAAAACTAATGGAAAAAACCCTATCCTCCATAGCTGATACTGAGAGAAAGTTCTTCTTCAAACCTGGTGCATAAAGCATATCCTAGGAATACAACAAACCTCCTTACTCAAGTTGGAACATCATTGTTCCCTCTCTCTTCACTACATACTTGGAATCAACACCAATCTCCACATGAACATCTAAATCCCTCTCCATCAAGCTCTAAATAAGTCCCATTCTTCTTTCATATGATGAGATGCAACAATTTCCAAGTACCATTCCCTTTTGGTGGGTGTGTTGGTAGAAAGGCAAGAAACCAATGAGAAATCCTTATTGAAATTTGATGCAAACTCATCAATTTGTGTCTTTGTTGATGCTATTGTTTGCATCTTTCATTTTCCATTATTTTTTTTCAGACATTGAGATGCATAATTTCCATTCTTATAACATCATAAACACTTGATTTTACTCAACTCCTTCTTCTTCCTCGAATGCGATGATCCTCCATCACGGTTACCATTCTTTCTATAACTCTTTCCTTTTTCCTTCCTTATTTTACTGACAAGGGCCAATTTATCATCACTAATTCCCTACTTGATACTCTTACACTCCTTTCGAGTCTCTTTGTAGATTGAATCATCCAAAATTCTCTTCCAATATGGGATATGTTGTCGAGTGCACACTCCCTTGACAAATGGTTCCCAAGACTTGGGGAGACCATTCAATTCCACATTCATGAGCTCTGTGTCTTCTACTTTCTCCTCTATGGATGCAATATGATCGCATACCTGTATGATCCTCATGATATATCTAGTAACATCATCAGATCTAGATAATTGCACTGATTTGAGTTTATTTCTTAATACCATCTTCTTATTCATGTTAATGTTATATAATAAACCTACCAAGCAATGAAACATATATGTGGACATGTTATTCTCAGAAAGGGGAGGAATTATATGATCCTTCACTAAATCCAATATAATCCTCTCAACCTTGATCTCCTTCCTCTTGAGAGCTAGCAAAAATGCTAGATATGTCAGTGGAGCAATTATTTTTTCCACTAACTCCCAAAGGTCATACTTCGTCAATACCAAAGTCACTCTTTATTTCCAAGATAGGAAGTTGGATGCTCCATACAATCTATCTTCAACTCTCAAAGTTGTTTTTTCCATCCCTTAGACCTCATAAACTTCCCTAGAAAGAACCTGCCACTGAAACAACCTTTGTATTGACTTATATGAACCTATATGCATATGTCACCACTAAAACGTTTGTATGTATATGACTTCCCTTACTAAAACCCATGTATGTATGGACCTGTCATTACTACAACCTATGTATATGTGAATGTCTCCCAATACAATCACGTATGTGTGAAAATATTTGTTCTACAACCTATGTACAACTGCAAAACCCTAGTTCCGACATATTACGACTATTTCTCTGAAACATATCCTTCGATTTCTTCCTGCTAGTTATGGGTTTGTTTATATATCCTACAGATTTGATATATATTCTATCCCATGATATGGATCTGAGATCTGGTTTCCTCTCAAACTGTTTTCTCTAATACCATGTTGAAACCCCTACTACAAAACATAGATATGTTGTTATGTAGTGATTTACTTACTGCAAATCAAGTTAGGAGCTCACAAAAAAACATAGACAGTTGGAATATTCAACTGAAATAAAGATAGCGAAAGAAATATTGGAAACCAAATCATGCACACATAAACACTAAAATTTTTTGGTAGATACCCCTGGAAAAATCCAAAAGGGAAAACCAATATTAAGATGATTTTATTATGATAAAATTGGGTCTCTCATAGTAGGGATAGTAGCCCACTTAGAGAAATACAACAGAAAACAAAATTGACAAAGTCTTCTCTTCTCTATGACCCATATCTGGAATTATTTTCGAGTTGTATGGACCTTTCCTTAAGAAAACCCATGTATATGCACTTGTATCCACTGAAACCCGTGCACATGACCTCAAGGATTTTACAACAAAATCTATATGGCTCGGCCCTTTTATGTGTATTTTCTCTACTAAAACCCACTCATGATTGCCTCTGCTTTTTCTTCTCCTTCACCTGATATCAATATGGAAGTACTTCTCCACCTACCCAAGATATCCTTGGATCACAATTATTTTTTATCCAACCCTCTTTGCGTCTCACACACAAGTGTCATAAAGTATGTTCCTCCTTCACCCTACTCTTTCTTTTATAATCCTCAATCACAACCTAACCCTAATCTCCAAAGTGATTTATGGTTGATATTACTTCTCACCCCACTTGAGATCAATGACCAAGATTAAATGATAATTACTTTTATCATTTCCTTAAATAACTCAAATAATTAATAAAATCACTTTAATAATTCTTTTAATTAAAGTAAAGCCTCAAGGTAGAAGGCTTTGGATGATTTACACGCATCTAAACACTTGGAACTGTGCGTAAATACATGTTTGATCCTACAAAATAAAAAAAATAGGATTTTCATCAACTTGTATAGCACTATATTGATCACAATAGATTGTAGTTGAGGTTTGAATAGGAAGGTAAAGTTCTCGTAAAAGTTGGCAGATCCATACTACTTGAGTATATGCTTGAACGACGCCATGATATTCTTCTAATGTAGTTGGCAAAGAGACTACCTTTTATTTCTTGTACGACCATGCCAATGGTCCAATGCTAAAGTCAAACACATAGCCAGAAGTGGAATTATGATCATCATTGTCGGAAGCCTAGTCGAAGTTAGTGAAGTAGACCAATGATTATGAACTTCGACAATATTTGATACCAAAATGAGTTGTATCCTCAAGATAGTGAAAATTTCATTTGACTTATTTCCAGTGGTTTGCTTTAGGGTCCTGCGTAAACCATTAAACCAAACTAACAAAAAAGGAAATGTGAGGTCAAATATGAGTAAGATAAATAATATCATTGATGAATTCTTGATAAAGTGTAGCATCAATTGTGGTTGTTTGCCAAGTTTTGGTGAACTTTACTCTAGATTGGAAACGAGTAGTAGAGGAATTAAAATCATCCATATTAAAATGTGTCAACAGATCCATCACATATTTAGACTAAGAAGTGAAAAATCCATCTCATAGTGGTAATACTTGAAAACCCAAAAAATAATGTAGACTACCAATATCTTTCATGTCTAAGGCATTAGCAAGTTGTTTCTTCAATCTAAGGATGAGATCATTATTATTTCTATTAATGAGTAAGTCATCTACATATACAAAAATAATCAAGGTGGCTCCATTGGTATGGATTACATAAAATTTGAGATAAAATTCACAATGTTTCAAACCAATTCTAAGAAAGAAGTTGTTGAGCTTAGCATATTGGGCTTGGGGGCGCCTGCTTCAAACCATAAAGTGACTTTTTGAGTCAACAAACCATGTTAGATTTTCTCATAAAACTAGGTGGTTTTCTCTGAAAATTTCTTCAAATAGGTCTCCATGAAGAAAATCACTCTTCAAATCCATCTGATAGATTTGGCATCCAAAACGAGTAGCAAGGGAAATAATCAGTTGAAAAGAGATTTGCGAAAGGGACAAAGGATTTTGTGTATTCAATTCCTTCTTGTTGAGAAAATCCCTTCACTACTAAGAATGCTTTATATTTCTCAACAACACCTTTAGAGGTAAATTTGTTCTTGTAGACCCATCGAAACTTCACAATGTTCTTTCCTTAAGGTCATGGAATTGAGTCCCAAGTGTGATTCTTCGACAAATAACCAATTTTTGTCTGCATAGCCTGCTCTGATTCAGGTCATCCTTCAACATATAAGTAGAAAAAAAGATCAGAAGCTTCAAGTACATGATTCATTAGGGAAATGTTGGCATGTTCCTTATGACTTTGAGTGTGTCGTCTGAAGGAAGAATCCATAACATCAACTCCAATAGCTTCAAAAATCTTGGAAACTCATGTGGGTAGACAAGAAATGGGTGCACTCTGGTTCACTGCAATAGATCTATAATAAGTTGGAGGGTCTTCAGTTGATGGAACAATAGAGACACAGGATGATATATTAGTTGACTCAGAAGTTGATGGTCTAGTTGAAACATGAACAAAGTTCAATTGTCCAGTCGAATGACTGAAATATGGGACCAAAGAACCAGTGAGAGAGAAAAGATCAAAGGGATCATTCTGCAACAATCCAAAGGAGGCATTCAACAACTTGATTCCATAATAATTCTCCTAAAAGAATATATTTCATCTGATAATAATTTGTCATTTGACAAGATCAAACAATTGATAGTATTTCGACTCTTCAGAGTATCCCATCATGATGCAAGCATGAATTTTTGCATCGAATTTATTTATGCAATCATCGAAAATGTGAGATCAGACAACACATCCAAACACATAGAGGTGGCCAACTAAAGGCTTGTTTCCACACCATAATTCGACTCGAGTCATGGAAGGAATATATCGAGTCGAGATGATATTGAGCATATAGTTTTCACAATACACCAATTGATCCTAGAAGCAAGGAGGCATATATTATCCTACAAAAGACATTTATCCATTTCGACGAACATCAAATTCTTGCGTTCCACGATCCCATTATGCTAAGGTGTGTGAGGAACTGATCGTTTCTAGTTAATACCATATTGAACCAGGTATTCTTCAAAAGGTGGATTTACATACTCACCACCATTATCTGATATCAAGCACTTGATGAGTTGAACGAATTTATTTTCAGCAAAGGCTCTAAACTCCTTGAACTTTTCAAAGACAAGGTTCAAATCAAGAAAAATCAAGAAAAATCAACCCATAGAAAAATAAACCCATAGAAAAATAAACCCAAAATAAACCCATAGAAAAATAAACCCATGTAAATCAAGAAAAATCATCAATGAAGGTCAAAATATACATTGCACCTACTACTGAAGGTAGATTGATGTTGAAGACATCACTGTGAAACAAATCCAGTAGGTTATGTGCTATCCATGCTTTACCAAATTCGAATGGTTCTTGATGATGTTTGTCAAGAACACAACCCTTATAGACTCGTTCAGGAGGAAACAACTTTGGTAAACCAACAACCATGTTTCGAGATTCCATTGCCTTCAAACTTAAGAAATTTAGGTGTCCGACTTGTTTATTCGAAATTCAACTTCTCTCATCAATGTGAGAAAAAAGTGTGGCTGGTTTAATGTTAGGTCAATATGCGTCCCATAATTCCTACAAACTGTCTGTTGGGTCAAGAAGCCTACTGGTGAAAATTGACATGTCTATCTTCAAATCAAGAACATAGAACAAATATGGCCAAAATTTCACAATATTACTTTTATTTGTTAACATAGCAACAAAAAATAGATTGTCACTAAGATTTGGCACATGATAGATGTCGACAATATTCCCATGTTGAATGGTAACATCACCCTTACCAACAAATCTAGAGAAAAATCATAAAAAACATATATTTTCCTCTCCTTAGGTTCATCCAACCACATGAACAAGGAGGCATCCTTAGCCATGTGATGAGTGCACCCAGAGATAACTACCCATTCATTCTATGTAGAATGAGACAACAAGCCCTCAAAATTTATGACTTGGAAGGTGAAATTATTAGTGGGCTAGATTATAATGAGCACATCTCCTTCAGGGTGTTTAACCTTTTCCTCTAAATTGTCTCTCTTCTTAAAGTAGACTTTCTGCACATGTCCGGTGTTTCCACTATACCAACACATTTTCTTCTTTCGACTGCATTGGGGTGCATCTGTCTATCCCTTAGGTTTTTGGTCATGGTATAGAGGTTTCTCTCTAGAGTAACCAAACCTTAATCTATCCCTAATATCCATCTTTGTCTTTTCCTTAAGAAATTGGGCCTGATGTTTACCATCAAGCTTGCATTATTCAAGTAGTATATGCTAATCAATAATCAAAAGGCCACATAAATATTCAAAGGTGTAATCATTATCGTCTTCCTTGTGTTTTTTCCAGTTAGTTTGGAAGTTTGACACAAATAGGTCGAATGATTTTCTCAATTTCATTAGCACTAGTGCGTTGAGTTGTCCATCTTTCTTTTGATAGTTCTTTCCACATTTGCTCAAATTCAATTGAATTTCTTTGAAATGCTCAAAATATGCCTTCGTTCTTTCAAAAGAATGAGGATCGAGAGATATCAAATCTTTCTCCAAATGTGATATGAGAAGTCTTTAGTCACCAATTTAATCGCTAATTATTCATTGATAACAAATCTTTTCTCAATTAACAAGATCCTTAAATTGACAGTGCATCTTTCATTGTTATGTATATAGCTTCACTTTAACTAGAATATTTACTTATGAAATTAACTTTCATAATCCATTCACATAAGTAAATTGTGAAAAATAAAGAGGATATCAAAGAGAACAAATTATACAAATACACCAAAAATTGATAATTGAGTTCACCAAACACCCTCGCTACATCTCCGGGTCCACTTCTAGTGGAGTGGCCTTTTCATTATCTCAACAAAATTGGAAAAATTACATGAACATATCCAAATTCTGGAAATGAATCTTAATTTTGTTGCTCATATCCGATTCTAGTCTGCACCATTTCATACACCTCAGAATTACGATAAAAAATGACTATACACATGACTGTTTTGTTCTAACCTTCCCTCCTTACCAACAAGCCTCTTGGGCATGAAAATTGTCACTCTGTTGAGCTCCTGTTTTGTCATATTTTTTGGCATACAAATACACTTATCATTACACCTTGTCCTCACATTTTGTCACTAATATATCCCTAATTACACCATAAACCTCCATTATCTCTTATTATTCATCCTATGTGGTTAACACACAATTTTCCATATTTTTAGTGATTAAACGAATGATTATACAATAGTTTTGTCGATGATGGTTTAATCCAATGTTTCTATGTCCAAGCAACATGTTTTGTATTGTTCAGGTTCTGATATATGCATTATCCATGTTATGGTACCTATATTGTTCTCGTTTCGATACCCGCATGGAAAGTCATCTAGTACCAGAAGGTTCTACAGTCAACTGGTACCTGCACAGTCATTCAGTACTTGAACAGTCATCCATACCCATGCTCCATGTCATATGGTACCCACACTCAATTTCATCTAGTACTCTGTTCGTCCGGTACCAATACTGCGTTCATCCGATACTCCAAGGCATCTGGTACCAGAAGGTTCTACAAGTCATCTGGTACTCACAATCCATGTTATCCAATACTCACACTCCATATCGTCCAATACTCGCAATTCAACACATCCAATACTAGAATGTTCCAGAAACCATCTGGTACCAGAATGCTCCAGGTCATCCGGTACCAGCATCAACAACAATCTGGTACTAGAAATAATTCAAAATTTTGGAAAGATTCTAGAGGAAAATCAGAGACATGGGTTTTTACCAGAGCCACATTTACATGTAGACA
>ML778084.1:0-10038 GCA_009831015.1 Picea engelmannii | reverse complement strand
TTGGATTGGATGAGGGTATAGGGTTGGCTTCCATCCCGCATCCACCTCCATTAATGGCTAGTCATATATTAACTCCGGACTTCCAACCTCCTATCATTTTAATTTATTTCACGAAGATGAGGTTGAGCCTCCTCGAAACCCTATGTTTGAAAAATATCAACCTTTGATTACTTCTAGTCATGTTAGTACCTATAGTTACACTGTGCCTAAACCTGGGAAGATTAACCAACTGTCTGCTTAGAGTTCTGCTATTAACTAGAACTTAGGATATTTCTGAAGAAAAGACTCTTTGTCTACAAGTAGTTACCGAGGGAGTCATCAAAGTCATATTTACCTAGGGAAATCCAAATAGTTAAGTGCAACGACGAAACAATTAAAGTCTGACACCCTTACTATGTGTACAAAGTATTATTCGTAGTTTTGGAGTCTAAAGTTGTGTGTCTATGTTTTACAAAGAATCTAGGGCCCTAAGTCCTAGGGTCATGTATTTCCCTTCTTCCAAAGAATAATCTTTTATTCCCCTTGTAAAATCTAGTAGGACTTAAGAAAAAGTTGAAAGGAAAACTCTGGATGTTGAGTCTATTATATGCGGAAAGGGAAGGTGAATAATTTAGGTATCAGAGTTTCAAAATAGGATTAAATGGGTATTTTGCTAATTATGAGTATGTGTTACAGTTTTAGAGTTTTAATGTACCTTAGAAGAAAAAAAAAATTATGATGAAATTGAGGTCTATTACACATGGTATCAGAGCAAAGTTTTCAACACTGGGCCTTGAACAGGGCCACAGTAAATTTTTGGCATATATTTGTTTTTACTTATGCAAAACTAATAAACCTTCATTGTTACAAAAAAAAAACTTTTATGTTTTTTGTTAATTATGGTAGCACAGGATGACGGGGAAATCAAAATCGATGGAAATCCTGAACAAACACTTCCTGAAAATCAGAGACAGAACAGTGATGAAAGTTCACCTACAGAAGTGCTGGAAACAATGAGGAATCTCATTGTTGAGCTACAGGTTTTCAAAGTCGATAACGATAAACTAAAGAAAGCACAACAGGAACAATAAGAGATAAATGAAGTCCTTCTACGTAGTATAGTGACCAAGAAAAGATCAAAGGATGATAACCATGACGAAGAGGTCAGCAAAAGGGCCTCCAAGAATTATGGGCCTGGAACAGAAAAATGAGACAGTTCGTCTAAAGGTACACCTTCATCTAAGGACAAAGCTAAAACAGACAGAAAAAGAAAACAAGTAGACCATCTTGAAGGAGAATTTAAAAATATTAAACCAACTACCTTTGATGGAGAATCTAGGACAGGAGAAGAAGATGAGGCATGGTTGTTGGAAATCAAAAAATACTTCCAGATCTACAACTGTTCTAGCAACATGAAGGTCAGAATGGCCATTTACAATCTGAAAGGGAAGGCCAACATTTGGTGGCAAGACCTGAAATTGGCAAAGGGACTAAAGGAGAAATAGTTGGAATGGTGTGACTTTAAGAAGTATTTCAAGAAACAATACCTTTCTAAAAGCTACTATGAAAGGAAAACGAAAGAATTTTAGGAGTTACGACTTGGACAGATGACGATGGAGGACCTTATAAATAAATTTCTGGAACTACTAAGGTTCGTACCATACATCCGGGAGGATAAGGTAAAAATATAACGATTCTTAAGCTGTTTACCACAGTCCTACAGGGATATAATTGAGTTTGACAACCCCAAATCCTTGAATCAAGTATTCAGGAAAGAACGAATGTGCTACGACTAGTATAAAGAGCAGGCAAAGTTTCCCAAAGCCTAGAAGGATAAGAAACAAGATCGAATGAACTAGTGGAAGAAGGGATACTAGCTAGCTCCTTATCAGAATGTAGCGAAAAGATTCTCGAGAAACGATTTTCATTTCAACCATTCGAATATGCAAGGCGGCGTTAAACCAGTAAGTCTGGGAATGAAGAATTTCGGGGACAACCCTCATGAACCATTAAAGTGTTGGGAATGTGGAGAACCTCATCTAAGGAGGAACTGTCCACGTTTAATTTCAGAAAAAAGAACTGTTGTTCATAATTTGTAGGAAGCCTCGATGGTGGGTGATGTGGGCAAAAGCTTGCATGGGATAAATGCATCCATAGATGGTCAACAACCCGACCACCAGTCCTTTGTGGTAGAAATCGAAGGTAAAATCAATAACACTCGGATTTCTATTTTAATTGACCCTGGAGATACGTTAAGTTATATTACTCCTGATGTAGTAGAGTCAAACAAACTTAAGAAACTGAAGCACACAAAATCATGGCTGGTACAACTACCAACAAGAACTGAAAGAAAAGTAGTTGACTTTATTTATGACTTCGAGTTCATCTTAGATGGTCAAAACATAAGAAAAAATCTAAACATCCTACCACTAGGGTCTTATGATATGATTATCGGAATGGATTGGTTGGAAAATCACAAAGCAATACTAGATTGTTATACAAATACACTTAACTATAAAGATGATTATGGCACTACTAGAACAACCCAAGGTGTACCAAAACCTGTATCAGTTAGACAAGTTTCAGTGATGCAATTCAAGAAATGCATGAGAAAGGGGTGTCAAGTTTACACCATCCAAGTAACAAACCTATTAGAGAAAGAAGTTAAACCCAACTTGGAATACTTTGTTGTCCTACATGAATTCAGAGACATGTTTGTGGATGAGATACTAGAATTACCTCCTAGAAGGAAAATATACTTTTCCATAGACCTGCTACCCGGTTTAGCCCCTGTCTCAAAATCACCTTACCAAATGAGTTTACCCGAATTGACACAATTAAAAATACAATTACAGGAATTGTTGGATAAAGAGTATATAAGACTGAGTGTTTCACCATGGGGGGCACCGGTTCTCTTTGTGGAAAAGAAAGATGGTACTCGAAGACTATGTATCGATTATAGACAATTGAACAAAATGACTATTATGAACAAATACCCCTTACAAAGGATAAATGATCTGTTTGATCAAGTGGGTGGGGCCAAGATCTTTTTGAAGTTGGATTTATGATCTGATTATCATCAAGTTAGGATAAAAGATGAGGACATAAACAAAACAACTTTTCGAACAAGATATGGACACTATGAATTCGTAGTCATACCTTTCAGACTCACTAACACATCGGCCATGTTTATGTGCCTGATGAATAGTATTTCCAGTCAATACTTAGACAAGTTCGTAGTAGTATTTATTGACGATATTCTGGTCTATTCTAAAATGGAGGAAGAACATGAAGAACACTTAAGAATAGTTCTGCAAACATTGAGGAAACACAAATTGTACGCCAAATTTGATAAGTGTGACTTTTATCAAAAGGAAATACAATATCTAGGGCATGTAATTTCAGCAGAAGGCATTGTCGTAGACCCTGAGAAAATAAAATCCATCATGGAATGGTCAGTACCTAAGGATGTAGCGGATATCCGGTCATTCATGGGAATCACCAGATATTATCATAGATTTATAGAAGGGTTTTCCAAGATAGTGTACCCTATCACATCATTACAAAAGAAAGGGACCAAGTTTAACAGTTTTAACAAGCTGAAGGAATTATTGACAACTGCACTCATATTGAAGGTAGGAGACCCAGATAAAGACTTCACCATATGTGTTGATGCAATTAAAGAATGACTATGTGGTTTCCTAACTTAGGAAGGACACGTGATTTGTTATGAGTCCCGAAAATTAAAAGAACATGAGCAAAATTATGTCACTCATGACTTAGAATTAGCAGCGGTAATACATGCCTTAAAAATGTGGCGACACTACATAATGGGAAGAAAATTTCTACTATTGACAGATAATAATGGTGTGAAATATCTGTTTAGCCAACCAGATCTTAACGCAAGGCAAGCAAGATGGCTATCCTTCTTGAATGAATTTGACTTCGAGGTCAGACATATCAAGGGTAAGGAAAATAAAGTAGCAGACGCTTTAAGTAGAAGAGTCCATGGGTTATTTGAGATAAATATCAGCAGGGCAGAAAGTGATCTGGAACAAAGAATAAGGATGACAGGTATGAATGACGAAAATTACACTAAGATAATGGTAGAATTACAAAACAGTACCACAAACTCAGATAAAATAGATCTAAGTGTCGACAAGAAGGGACTATTACGATTTAAAAACAAACTTTACATACCAGATTCAGCAGAGTTAAAGTTAATAGTCTTGGATGAAGTGCATAAGAAATCGTACTCTGGCCATCCAAGATGCCAGAAAATGATAACAACACTTAGAAAAAATTTTCACTGGCCTAATATGAAGGGAGAAACAACATAATACTTGGCCAAGTGCCAATATTGTCAGCAAGTTAAGGCTGAACACCAGCATCCAACCAGCCTATTACAACCATTACCGGTACCAGAGTGGAAATGGGAGACCATATCAATGGACTTTATAACAGGTTTTCCAAAAACTCATAAACAAAATCATTCTATTATGGTTGTAATCGATAAACTCAGTAAGTCTACACACTTTATTCCAGTAAAGTGTACTTTTAAAGTTATAAACATTGCTAAAATATTTATGAAATAAATTTTTAGATTGCATGGTACTCCTAAAATGGTGATTTCAGATAGAGATGTAAAATTCACATCCGCTTTTTGGAAGGATTTGTTTGCAGGGCTAAATACTAATTTGAATTTCAGTATGAGTTATCACCCACAAACGGATGGATAGACCAAAAGGACAAACCAAATCATAGAGGATATGCTCCACATGTACGTAAGAACAAAACCAAACAAGTGGGAAGACTACCTACACTTGGTAGAATTTGCATATAACAATGGGTACCAAACTTCGGCTAAGTTAAGCCCTTTCGAGGTACTGTACAACAAAAAGTGTACGACTCCAATTAGTTGGGATAACCTGGTTGACAGACTCGTGGTTGGACCAGAGATGCTCCAAGAAATGGAGAACATGGTAAGGAAAGTACAACAGAACTTAAAAGAAGTATAACCCAGACAAAAGAGCTATGTAGATCAGAAAAGAAGACACTTGGAATTCCAAGTGGGAGACCATGTTTATTTGAAGGTCAAAGCCCAAAAAAGTTCATTGAAGTTAGGAAACTGTGCCAAGATGGCACCCAGGTTCTGTGGGGCCTTCGAGATACTAGCTCGAATTGGACCCGTAGCATACCAACTTGCACTTCCAACTAATCTAAGAATTCATAATGTATTTCTGGTATCTTTGTTGAAAAAGTATGTTCATGACGCTACTCATATGATTGATTGGAATTTGGTGCAGGTGGAACCTGAAGGAGATTTCCAGGTGGAACCCCTGCATATTCTGGACCGGAGAGAAATAACACTTCGGAACAGAGTCGTCACTCAGGTAAAGGTGCAATGGAAGTGCTTTAGTCCTGAGGAGGCCACTTGGGAGTTGGAGAAATATTTTTGAAGATCTCATCCAATCATGTTCCAAGAAAGGAACGAACATTGAGGATAGTGTTTTATTGAAGGGGGAAAGGATGTGACATCCCCCAAAATAAAGTATTTTTGAAATTTAAAAAAAAAAAATTGTTGGAAAATTATTCTGTTTTTAGTAAATTCGAATTTGGAATTTTTTTGCCATTTATGGCAATTTCGAATTTCGAATTTGATAATTGTAATTGATTATTACGACTGTTGGGCAGAGATATGATTTGACCCAACTAACTATTTGACTATGACACTTGTATGAAAACAAAATATTTTTATATTAATTGCAAGAGGACAAATGGAACAACCATGTTAAAATCAACTGACCATGACTCCATAAGTGGGGAACATGTTGGAACTACCTCTGGGATGATTGTTACAAGGGGAAAATTAGAGATTTGGCCATTGGAAGCCCCTAAAAATTAGGGATTTAGAAAGCTGTGAAAATTCCCAAGGGGGGAAGAAAGACCTAGACAAAAGGATCGTTTTGTAAAATAACATATGTGAGGAGGCAGGACGCTGCCTAGTATGTGGGGGAAAAGAGACTATTGTTTTTTGTTCTTTCTATTATGAACACTATTGATTGAGTGTGAGACAAGAGGAGTCTTCTAAAACTGAAAGACATTGCTGAAGAGGAGTTTTTAGAGTTAGCCCTCATGGATTCATGGTCAGGCTAGGGGGTGGATTGGGCAAGTGATTTGGCTGCCCTATCCTACGGTTGGGAGGAATGTGGTTTTTCCCTTTGTCTCCCCGCGAAGCGATCCAGATATGCGTTCTATCTCCTTCTCATTTTAGAATGACTAAATTGGTTTATTGGCATGTATCTGTCATTTAGGTTTGGAATAATATTATGAATGAATTCTTTTCTCTCTTGTGAAGCATAAAAATTATAGAATGTCACCAGACTTAGTACTGAATATTTTTTGTCGACTTAAAGAAAATAATGAATAATGAGGTTCATTTTCCTTACTTGTGTTACATGAAGAATTCATGTGGCCAATTCTAGAATTTATTCTATAGACTAGATTACTACTGTATATATATATATATATACTTATGTTCGAACTAGTATGGAGTACTAACCTCCTATATATATATACCTGGATTTATTTCTTATAGATATATACGTATATAAGTATGTCTATTTGCTTGGTTGGAACTCAGCATGAACATGATAGAATAATAATTCAGACTCAATGTTGATAACATAAATTATAAGTATATACTTATACAAGTACAGACCTGTCCTACATTCTGTAAGTAATCATTTCCAGCAGGCATGCAATTACGATAACAGGAACATTTACTAAATGATAGGAACTATAGGGAACATTTTTGATATACATATTCCTTTTCCTTATTATCGAGAGTTATCGTAGATTTCTCAGAAAGACTTTGTAACATTATAAAGAGTTGTACATATTTCAATAATTTTAGATGAAAAACCTAACAGTTATACCATACCATACTGAACAACCAAAGTAGGGCAACCAAATTTATATACGATGACAATTTGTATAAAGAAATAATCGAGATGTAGTGTACAGAGTCGGGAATTCTCAATCCTTTTTGTTATATATAGGAAAACTCAAGCCTGTATAATTACTTAATGTATAGATCCAATCAAACCCTTTGTGAATGGAAGTAATATAATTTCATACAATTCGTATATACGGAAGTAAGGAAATTTAAGAATAGATTTGAATGCATCTTAGAATATATCAAGTAGCCTGCCAAACTAATTACAAACTCAGAGTAAATGTTACCTCAGTAAATGTGAAAGGATTTCACACCTAGTACTCTTAGTTTGCCGAAGTCATACGATGTTAAATTTAAAAGTAAAGTTACAGGAATGAAAGAATATGAACTATCAAGAATTCCAATATAATAATAAAATTTAGATCGTATTTTTTTCCATTCCAAAATGTCAAGACAGGGGTCGGTAAAAGAAAACTTGATTAAGCCTTTCATTCAGACCCTTTAGTTTTACATTCAACTCTCATATTGGACCCTGGAAACATTTTTACAAAGATATAAATAGTATACAAATTAACAATCTCTACCATAGTGGGATAAACCTTTCTTCTACCCTGAACGCCTAAGGTTCTTGGAAGGGGTAGAACGGAAACTGAATACCTTTTGTGTGGGTGATCGAAATTGCACTTCATATATTCATGTGACTAAAACCATGTACATTGCAAAAGATATCATTATAGTATTGATCAATAGAGATAAGAAGTTTTAAGTTCATATTAAGAAAATAGCCAAATTAATACTCATCTGTAGTTGAAGGGGTTCGACATCCTTCACCACTGCAACGAACTGCATGCCTCCTAGGCCGAGAAGGGAGGAGGGGCCCAAAATCTCCCTAGTGGGTGCCCTTGAAAGAAAAAAAAATCAAAGAGGCCCACCAATAGCTTTATAGACTAGTAAATACCCAGAAGAAAATTTTAAAGGTTGTTTATTCGAATGCTGAACATATATCTATAGGTCATACGACAAGTATAAACCAACATTTAACTCGAAATAAAATTTAAATATGAGCTGTTGCGGGCCAATAAACAATAACACTAATTTTTGTTTCGACTCTGTAATTTAGATTAGATACAGACACAACACAGTGCCGAAAAACCCAGTCGCGCTTACCCTTTGAAATGCATTTTGATTTGTAAGAGGAGGAGCAAGAACGACATAAACCCCAATCGCCCTTAGTATGTTTCATAGAGTATAATCTTTGTATTAAGATTTAGACCAACTACCAACCCTTTTTATGAGCAGCCCCCAAACAAGAAGTGTATAGTTAAATGTTTTCATCGAATAGTCGTACAACCGAGAACCTGAGAATAACTTTGTTACTAGACGCCCAACCAGGATAGTGATGACATTCAAAGCGTGCCCGAGTGACTCATGTATTGGAAATTAAGCATAGCAGTGGGAACATACGAAACCCTAACCTAATAAACTCCAGAGCCATAGTTATGGAAAATCATGGTGTATGCTAGAGAGAAATCCAGTACTTAAACTAGTGAATACAGGAAGTAACAAAAACGAAAATGCTACCTACAAAAATTCATGAATAGGAATTATAAATAACAATAAGTCAGAGCGACCTTGCAGAGCGTTTGATTAAGGATTTCTTCTTTAGAATTAGATGCTTACCGATAGGAGGACTAATCCTTGGAGGCACTCCTTGCCACCATCCTCATGCCGAGAGCGGTCCAGAAGCACAAGGAAAGTGTAAGGCATTTTTTTTGGAACAACTTTGTTCAGAATGACATTAGACAACTACGGTTACCCTAAAACCCTGAACCTCAAGCTTATTGAATGCGAAGAGTACAATCGAGAATGCGCCATGTGATATGAGCGACTTGGTGTGTTTGGATTGGATGAGGGTACAGGGTCAGCCCTCGTCCCTCGTCCACCTCCATTAATGGCTAGTTAGATATTAACTCCCGACTGCCAACCTCCTATCATTTTAATTTATTTCACGAAGACAAGGGTGAGCCTCCTCGAAACCCTATGTTCTAAAAATATCAACCTTTGATTACTTCTAGTCAGGTTAGTACCTGTAGTTACACTGTGCCTAAACCTGGGAAGATTAACCAACTGTCTAATTAGAGTTATGTTATTAACTATAACTTAGGATGCATGTGAAGAAAAGACTCTATGTCTACAAGTAGTTACCAAGGGAGTCATCGAAGTCATATTTACCTAGGGAAAGCCAAATAGTTAAGTGCAATGACGAAACAATTAAAGTTTGACACCGTTACAATGTGTACAATGTATTATTCGTGGTTTTGGAGTCTAAAGTTGCATGTCTATTTTTTAAAAAGAATCTAGGGACCTAAGTCCTAGGGTCATGTATTTCCCTTCTTCCAAAGGATAACCTTTTAATCCTCTTGTAAAAGCTAGTAGGACTTAAGAAAAAATTGAAAGAAAATCTCTGGATGTTGAGTCTGTTATATGCGGAAAGGGAAGGTGAATACTTTAGGTATCAAAGTTTCACAATAGGATTAAATGGGTATTTCGCTAATTATGAGTATGTGTTACAGTTTTAGAGGTTTAATGTACCTTAGCAGAATTTATTTTTTATGATGAAATTGAGGTCTATTACAGGTCTCATTTAATTTGGGGAATAAAACATACCAAATATAAACCTTAATACATATATCCTCCAACCAAACCAATTAATTGGTTAACCATAACAATATATCTCAACAACCATATATGGTTTTTTCCCAATAAAATATGGCCTATGCAATGGAAACCATAAATAATAATCATATGGTCTTTAAAAATCCTATATATAATATATGGCCAACTAATTTTTGGTGAACCATATACATGGTTAAAATCTGTAACCATATGACGTAATCCATCCATATGATATGATTCCCCACTTTTAATGGTTTTGACCATTTTTTAAATGGGTGTGAAATATATATTTTAACAACCATATAATATATATGGTTTATAAAAATATATCATATAAAAATCAACATATTTTGAAATAACCAAATCCACTTTTAATGGATTTTGGATCCTCTTTTAATGGAGATTGGATCAACTTTTAATGGAAT
>ML778083.1:1280866-1293637 GCA_009831015.1 Picea engelmannii | reverse complement strand
TGTGTTAATATTTGATAAAGAAATTGGCATTATAGAAATTTTGATTGACGTTTAGATTTTCAAAATTTATATTAAAAACCTAAATTAAGTAAAAGATAATAATCTATTAATATTTGATAAAGAAATTGACATTAAAGACTTATTTTTGTTTTTGGGATGGAGTGTTATGAATGCAGTTTTTGATGACTTCGGCAATCGCGTCAAGGTTTGAGTATAAGTTTGGATTCAAAGTTTTTAGTTTTAGTTATGGTTGTTTATATTATGTTTCTTTTTCATATGGAAATTTCTTTATTTATGTTTTTTTTTTCTGTTTAGGTTAGCTTTACTTATTATAAATGTTTGGTTTTACTTATTATAAATGTTTGGTTTTTTTTTGAGCAGTTTGGTTAGTCTTTTTTATAAAAATTATTAGATTAATCTCGAAGCTATTATAGCTCTATGTATATTATTTCTAAGTTAACGTAGTTACTAATATGTAAAAAATATTTTTGAAAATAACACAGTTACTAATTCTATAAAAACTGATCAATAGTTATTAACTTTAACTTGATTTTCTTGGCTAATTTTACTATAGTTTAACTTGATTAACATCGTTTTTTTTCAGAGTTAAAATTATCACATTTTGCAACCATAACCTTAACAAAAATCTTAAAATCAAACCTCAAAATCAAATCTTAAAATCAACCCTAAAATAGAAAAATGGTGCTAGTAATAACATCATTTTCTAGTTTTGAGATTAAAGCTACAAGTTTTTTTAAACCTCTGAATTTGACAATTAATACCATTGCAACAAAAGCCTTAAAATCAACTTATAAATTGAAAATTAATGCTCCCAATAATAAACCTCTGAATTTGACAATTAATACCATTGCAACAAAAGCCTTAAAATCAACCTATAAATTGAAAAGTAATGCTCCCAATAATCTGAAATGGATATGAACCAAGAATGAACAAAACTCAGTCAGTACCTACAAGCTACTAGACAACATATGAGAAAACATTTAGAATAATTAAATGATAAAATATAATAAGATAGAAGGCTAAGAAATGAGAAGTGAATGGTCATGACGTTTACCTTCACTTACCCCAGCTCTCCGTATTTATGTATTTATTCACTCACACTTATTCTCAAAGGGCTTTTTTGCAGAGGAGTTTTGCAGAGGAGGAGGAGAACATTGTAATGGAGATTGCCTAAAGGAGAACACTGAACACCATTTGAAACTGATTTTCCCGTCTGGATTCCAGGGTAAAAATCAAGTGTCTTGAGTATTTTTCTGGTTAAATTCACGAGTGAACATGTATATGAATGTATTTGAAGTTGGTTGGTTAACTTCAATGACTTCTCTGTCTCTTATGAACATGTATTTGAAGTTGGTTGGTCAACTTTAATGACTTCTCTGTATCTTGTTTGACTTGAGAGTTATTTGCTCATATTTTTTTATTTTATTCTCAGGTTTTTTTCTATTTTTTTTATTTTAATCCCTGAGAGTTTTTTTTCTAAGGAAATTGTTTTAGGGTGATTACCAATTTCAACAACTCGCTAATCTCCACCATGAGTGATATGGGCGAGTGAAATCCACAGACCTCCTTCCAAAGCTGTTGACAAACTTGCTAAAACCATATTTCTTATTGTTTGGATGATGTAGTGAAGTGCGCACACATCGTTTTATTTTGTTGGACATTTACATTGTCCCTGAGCAACCTCACATCTTGCTAGGTGTTTTGTTTCATGCTTGGACTGTTATTTCACTTGTCTAAGTCGATTTCCCATTTCTTAGGCCGAAATCCCTTCTCCCTGTCTCGATTCCTCATTACCTAGGTGTTTGAGCTTCCCCGTGGCCATGCGCATCCCATTTGGGCGTCTTACATTGTCTACGACCTGACCAAACAATCCCACGCTGCCCACGACTTGGGTTTGTTTTTAAAATGTTGTGTGTGATCTCCAGCACGAGGAGAAACCCCGCGCGCTCATTCTTCACTGTTCAAACAATATGTGTAGCTCGAGGAAAAGACCCACGCTATTGTTCTATGCTATTAAAACATTGAGAATTCTTTGTTGCGTTCATATCTGAGCGTGAACCCTAGCGACAACAGAAATTCTACTATATTTCTCTGCTGGAAAACCTAACACGTGTGTATCAAAGTGCTCATGCTCTCAACCAAGTCCCACGGCACCCGAAGAATCTTCCTTTGATGTCAGTACGTTTCTCTTTCTCTATCTACTCTGGTAATAGTTTGTGTATTGTTCTGGACGTCCTAAAAGAATGTTGGACATATTCCCGATAGTCCACACATCTCACAACTGAATTGGGCATTAAACCCTATGATATCCAGTGAAATAATGCTTCTCGTCAGGAGAGTTGGCCATGTTTCCTGTCATTGGGGAATCTGAGAGGTGGTCTTACAATAAGTGAAGACAAACAACGTTGAAGATGTATTCATAAATATTGTTAAATAGCACGTGGTAGAGAAGTTGATGAATAGTATGGAAGCATCTTCCCTTTGATAGCATGGACTGATGTTTGGGATATGAATAATATAGCATTCATTAGTAATCCCACCTTGTGTATTAACTATTGGTGAGATCTGCATCACTATGATCTACTAGTGTAGGCAAGGATACTAGAGGTGGTGACCAAGAAGCAAGCAACTCTCCCTACAATCAAGCCTTGTACTTCATCCATTTACAACTATTGATATTTGTATACAGCAATTGGAGCTAAAACCCAATGTGAAGTTTCCACACATTAAATGTGTCAAAACCCTCTACAAGAATGTAATACTAAAGGTAAGAACCTGAGAAATCACTTTTATGATTTTTCACTAAACCTCATCATGTTTCCTTTATGTAAGTGTGTTTTTTATTCATGAAAAGATTAACTCGCATGAAAATAAAACTTGGTAACAGTAGGGTCTCAATAGCATGAGGAGTTCAAATACATGATTGTCTTTTAGATTGCTTAATTTTTTAGTGGTGTGCTTTTATTTCTGTTGATTTCATTCATTTTTGTTTTTAAAGGTGTTGTAAGAAACCACCCCTTAAGTACAAATCCATGTGAAAGATATGAATTACCAACTACTAAGAATATTGCAAGACTATTTAAGAATCTATTGAGTAAAGAAGAATGTTACTCCAAGAAATATTTCAAATCCTAGCAGCAACTGAGAAAATCTCTGCATCTCAAGAGGAGCAAATCCTAACATCCGTCAGGAACATATCTGCATCAAGGAAAGGAAACAATGATAGAAAGGAAACAATTCCATGTTCAACATCAAGAAGCCCTAGAAGAGACCAAAAAGCCATGGAAAGCATTTGATGAAGATAATATATAAGAACCTGAGAATGAGTAATTTCTACCATGCATGTCATTATATCTTTGATTAATTCAAAATACCGATCCACAAATAGTCAAATAGTTGAAGCTCTGCATGGCATGACAAAGGAGAAAATACAAATCAATGTTAATGAATAGGTAAACCAAAGACATCATGACAACATTGAACTTTGGTTTCATACAATCGGGTTGAAGCACCACTTCTTTCTTCAACAATTCTTAGCAACAAGTCAATCAAAGAAGTTGGTTCCTCATATTATGGTATCTCTCAAACTATATCTTTCAAACTTGAATATGAGTATATTTATAATCCGGTTACACAAATTGCTCCATTAGAATTATTCCTACACTTGAAAGAGGTTTTTCTTCTTTTAGTAGGGTAATATATCATATAAAAATAAAAATAAATAAAACATTAAAGACAAAAATAAGTTTAGTTGTGAAAACCAGGTTCACTGGACATGTGTTTTTCTTGAAAACTTGGCAACCAACAAAAAACATTCTCAATAAAATTCTGCGTGTTGGTTCAATCTTGTATTATGGTTCTTCAAAATCATTTGTATTTTTCTTATGATGGATGATGTGGGCTTCTTTAAGGCCCACCTTTTGAGAGATCTCATCCCATCGACTCTAACACATCATATGGGATTGAGATTAAAGATATTTTTAAGTACACTGGGACTTGCATACATCAATGTAAAGCCTCATCACTGTAAAAAATGAGAATTCATCAAGGTATCTTGATTGATGTATCTTGTAGTTGATCCAACTCCAACACATCCATTTGTTCATGTCAGGATGTACTTAGGTACCTTGACACTCATTTTTATCACTCATGAGTTGTCTCGCATTTGTTAACGATTTACATTATTGGTCGGTGATCCAATGAATTCTTGCTATGTTTGAATTCAAGTAAATCCATTCGCATATATTGAATTGTACCAATAAGGGTTATATGTAAAGACTGTATGGTTTATGGTATCAACAACAACTTGCAATCATTTTCTTGTTCTAAAGTTTACTAAACTACAATTTGGATTTCTTTTTCATATTTTCCAAATAAAAGAGAATTCAAAGAGTTCAACTTGTTTCAAGAGAAGAAGATTTATGTTTTCTGTTCATATAGTTCAACTTGTTTCAAGAGAAGAAGATTTATGTTTTCTATTCATATAAAAACTCTCTTTCACTGGACTTGACTCTTGTTCCAAATAGAAGCACCAAACCTTTGTTTAGTTCAATAGAAGAACAAGTCTTCTTATTTTCTAATAATCAAATATTTATTCCAAGTAATGAAGACTTTTTCCATTCATGAGGATCAATTCAATAGTGCATATTATTTCATAATAAACTAGGATAAGGATTTGAAAATGTTTATCATCCAAATCAGAAATAAAGGTCAATTTTTATGAGCATTTATTTCAATGGAGAATGAGTTCAATTGTACTTGTCAAACATAAATAAGTTAGTTTACAAGTCAACAATCAAACTATCATAAGCAGACAATTGAAGACTCCCAATTGGCATCAACAAAGCATCATGAAAATACTAGCACCAACCATTATTGAATGGTATTCAAGTTGGAAGAGGTATCTTTCTTCCCAATTTAGAAATCTAAACAAACAAAAAGAAAAGGAAAATTACAACAAAAATAAATCAAGTACCAACTTCAAAACTACACAATTTCAAGGACTACATCAATATCAAATTCTCAAAATTGAAGGAATAGTATAATACATGTTTTCTTTTTTAATTTCTTGATTTTAAATTGGAAATGGAATAAACTTTACCTATTCCTTTTGTCATCTAACCTATCTAGCTTACCATGTCTTTTACCTATTCTATCAACCCTCCCCTATTATGCCATTATTCTATACTTATCCTATTGTACCATTATATCATTTATATCTTATTGTCATTCATCTATATCAATATATTTAGCATTCCTATGAAATTTTTTATCATACCACTATTCCCCTATTATACTTCATATTCTTATCCTATTTAAATATTGCCCAAACAACAAACACTAGTTTAAATCACCTATTCATTGTGTTTTTATACCATCTATCATCCCATCTATATTTCGCCTTAACCATTATACAATACCATTAACATTTTCATAATACCTAATATGACCTTACAAAATCCGGAAACCTCTTGTGAGAGACAGCATTGTTTTTATTCCTTGTTGATTCTTAAAACTCAAAATTGGGAAAACAGATATTAAGGATTTCTCTAGCATTGAGTAAACACAAGTATACAAATTTCAACCTGCTAGATGACAACAATATAAGGGTTCCATCGATGAGGAGAAATTTGGAAAAATATTCCTCTCTTGACAGAGAGAGCTAACTCTCAAGCACTAAATATTCCTTCAGCATACAAAATTGAGAAAAGATCAAATGGAAAGGTTTTAAATTGTTAATACTAGGGTTCACTGCAAAAACTAAATTTCTTCCTTTCCTCATGTGTGAAACAACTTCTAAAAAAAAATATTAGAAATATCTTCCTCTACACACAACAAACGAGCACCACAATTGCTAAAGGCACGGGATCTAAGGGTCAAAAAGTCACAACGAATTGAAAGGTTAGTATTACTCTATTGTCATACAACATAATTGTGCAAAATATCACTAGGTGTATGATTTTTAAAAGTTGTTACTATTAGAAGAGTTTTAAAATTTGTTACTATTAGAAGTTTCCTCTATGGAAAAATGAATTGTCCCCTCTTCAATTTTTTTTTTCGCATTGTAAAACAAAGTACTAGATAATTGATTTCAACACAAACAAACCTCCTTTGATGAAAGACAATAACAATAAATTTTTAGAAAGAGTTTTATTCAAATTTTTTTCTATGAGCATGGAATTTAAATTTTTTTCTTTGTTAAAAGTAGAATCGTGGAAAATAATAGTAGCAAAATCCTTTAGAAAATTCAAGATCCAAGATAAGTTTTTTTTTTTCAAATGAACAAGTCTTCCATTGACATGTAAATCTTTCCTCCGGTGCAGATACAGATATAATATTTGGGTTTTTTCAAGGATATTATTTTTGTTTCTTTGAAGGATTTCAAATTCTCACTTAGAATTTCATTAATGAAAAACTTGAATTTGAGATTAGAGACAAAGCCTACATAAAAAAAAGAAAAGGGAGAAATCTAAATTCTAGCTTAAGGAAAAAGTCACATTAATATTGTAAAGAATCTAAGACAGAGCTTGGAAACATAGTATACATTGAGACAATGAGAACCTTGAGTTGATCTTGAAGACCAAACTTACATTAAAATTGTGAGAAATATGAGTTTAAATATAGAGCATAGAAGAAGGAGGGATTAATTAGAAGATAATGGCAATAGGATTTGAGCCAACTGAGGTGGATCTTGAAAATATTAACCTTGAGAGTAAAGTGAAAAGGAAGAAGAGGCATATCAGAAAGCTCAAGAGTGAAATTAAAGACATGTTGATTTTAGAAAGACATATAAAAGTTGAGAATGTAGTCTTGAAGGAAACTAGTGCTCAAATAAAGGATGGGATTGAACAGTTAAAAGAGGAACTCAAAAGATTAAAGGAAACAAATCAAAATCTCATCCAAGGGAAAACTTAGACATTGGCCCAAATTTCAAAGAGGTACAAATTGAGGAAGCATGAGAAGCCAAAGCTAGAAAAGATAAAGGTAAAAGATACAAGAAGACAACATAAAAGCATTGGTAAGACTTCCACATCCAATGTGTATGTCTTTCTTAGAGTTGTATGTTCCATCTAGAAAATAGGGAGCAACAAAAGTTTTTCAGATTTTGATTTGCATGAGATCATGGAAAGAATTAGTGTAGGGGAAAATGTCGGTACTTTGTTTTTCCAACTAAAATCCTCTAGACTTGTCACCTTTTTGACTCTATATCTTCCCTTTTTTCCATAGTTTCAATCTATTCTAGCATAATAAGTACCATGCAAGACATATTGGGTACAACTTTATTTTATTTTTAATTGTCCTAAATCAACATTTTGAAATAGTTAAATTTGGATATTATTAGTTTTGTTTACTAGAAAAATTCAATTCTTGTAATTGCTCCATCATCGAGATATGTATAGGCCGATTCAAGAGAAATGAAGACTTGGGTTTTGTTCCTTACCTTCATGGCATGGATCGTTTCCTCCTCGA
Source organism: Picea engelmannii (assembly GCA_009831015.1). Taxonomy (NCBI): domain Eukaryota; kingdom Viridiplantae; phylum Streptophyta; class Pinopsida; order Pinales; family Pinaceae; genus Picea; species Picea engelmannii. Next base: position 1,286,146 of record ML778083.1, on the reverse strand, counting down.
TGCGCGAAATCGATCAAAAAACATGCTAGTCAACGCACGATCAACTTGGGTACCACACAGTAGTTTTTACAGCAGGAAAAATAGGCAACAATTTTCAGACACGATTTTTTACATTGGTGAGGATGAATTTGGAAATTCTGGGACATTGGTTTTGTGTATAACATGCCCAATTAGGCGATTTTATCAGGGGAGATTTTCCAAAAAAAGGTGTGATTCGAGAGATTTGGAGGTTTTTCTAAAGATGTAAAACCCATATTGTATGTGCGGCTAGTTTTTCATAGGGATTCAAAATGCCCATCAAATCATGGAGGAAAACACTCATTTTGAGCTCGACCCAGTTGAAATGGAAAGTTGTTTGCTGAGTCAACAATATTTGGGTTAAATTTGAGCTTCAGTTGTTTTGTTTCATTTTGTATAAATTCCCAAGGGCTAGACTATAACAGGGAGGATTTCATAATTCATAATGAGGGATTGATTACTATTCTTGATACATAAATTCTTAAGTGTTGTACTTTTTTCCATTATTAATATAAAGTGGCTTTGAAGTTATTCATTCAATATTTTGAATTGTGTGTGCAAGCCAAGCCTTGGAGGGCCCCCAAACCAAGACATGCACACTCATTTTCCATATGCATATAACTATGATTCATTGTACATGCCTCATAACTCTTTTTTCTTTCTTTAATTTATGCTATATATGTATATGAGTTCGAGTTCGAAGATATTTTTTTCTATTATCAACTAGATTTGCTCTCAAATTTCAATTCTAAAAATGCTTGATTAGATAAAATATTGAGGAGCATAATAGAGTATTGTTGCAAGTCCTTGACCCACCTAAGGGAGTGAACCAAATACACTACAACCGACATTTCTACCAGTAGAAGCACTAATTCATGTTTAATAAACCATTTAGACTTGATTCAATTATTTTTTCTTTCCCTAAACTAGTTTTCCATTCAAGTATGTGTGCATATAATTTCTTCCTCAATAAATAACCTACATAAGTGAAAAGAGCAATGTTGTGTGGGCCTTTTTCAAGGCCTTTTTCACCTCACAACCTAATATCCTTTCTCTATAAGATTTTGTAGTCTATATTGAGAAGAATAATTATTTTCTTGTTGAATCGATTAATTACTTTCTTGTTTCTTTCATTTTGCATGTGTTTTAGAACCTTCTTTCAAACCCTTTAACCTCACTAGTTGACAAAGTACTATTGTAATGGGTCCAGTGGAACAATGACAACCTAAGGTTGAAAGAATTAGATTTCATTTCAAGTTTTAAAGATTAGGATAGATTGCACTTTCTATATTTCAAAGAGTAGTTGATGATCATCTTCAAGTTTGGATTTCCTTCTTAGTTTGTATTTTGAAGCTAATTCCCTCTCATACACTTATTGTGCCTCACAAGTTTAGAAAGTCTTAGAATGATAATTTAATGTATTGATTTATAGAAGTAAATTAGGCCAACAAAGACCTCTACTAAGTTGTTTCCATTTCTCAAGAAGAAGTTTGAAGAATGTCGAGACTCCCTCACTACAGTCAAGATAGATTGGGACAAGCATAAAGAAAAGATTGTATACCTTGGTGAGAAGGTCATATAGATAGATAACTAGCAAGACGATAGGTTCACACACATGATGAAGATAATAGAGAAGTAAGGAAAACTTTCATTTCCACTTCAGATGATAACACTGTGGTTGAGAGCACCTTGGTAAGATCACCTTCCATAAACATCTCTCTAGAGAAGATTGGTGACTTTGAGAAGCATACAAGAGGCATTGGTTCCATGCTTTTAGGGAAAATGAGCTATGATGGACAAGGGATAGGAAAGAGGAGACAATGAATCCTAATCCCCATTGTAGCTATGCCAAGGGATAAGCATGAAGGCCTATTATTTGATGGTAGAAGTGAAAATTCCATCACCACGAAGACCATTTTTGTGAAGGAAAAAAACATGCCAAATTTGTCTTGCTCATTAAGAGAAGGAGAAATATCGATAAATGAAGGTGGTAACCCACTACAACCTCATACTTCTTATGGAAGATTGAAGAATGGAAGCAATGAGGAGATTTCACAAACTCAACCTACACTTTCACTCATAGAAAGTAACAAGGAAATCAACGAGATCAAGAAGAAGAAAAATACTAGGGGGTCTACATCAAACATGACATTTGTTATTTGTCATTGTTGCAAAAAGAGAGTTCATACTATTGATAATTGTTGGTATGAAGAGACATGCTCACATTGTGGAAATAAATTCCATCTTGAGATATCTTGCTGAGAGAAGAAAGCCACATGACACTAGACATATTTCTTCTAGAGGAGGAATGGAAAGAAGGCTTATGTAATCCAATAGAATACACATGGGCACATGGAGAGGAGAGGTATGTCAAGAATTCCTTTTAGTAACAACAAGAAATTTTTTTACCACTACAAATTGAGTGGTCACTTGTAAAAAAAGAGTTGGAGACTTTATCCAGAGCTTCACCCCAGGAACCACATAGTCAAGAGAAGGGTGTGAAGAGTGAATATTGAAGAAGATGAAGATATTCCTACATCTCGAGTCCAAGTGACAGAAGTTTCTCAAAGAGTTGTAACAACATAAGAGGTCAACTTCAACAACGAAGCAAGAATTTCTTTTTGGGAAGAGGGAGAAAGCATGGGATGACATCTCTTTCATCGCAGTTTTGTTGAAGAATGACTAGCTAGCAGATAGACTAGCTTACCTATGACCCAAACTCCTACAACCAACATATAAGGGTATGCAATATGGTCATTCAAATGGCATCGCTACAAAGAGTTGTTTCCATGTCGAGAAGAAATCAATCCTAGCTAAAGAAGGAGCCACACTTCCTCTTCAAGAGTTTTTATGTGATGGTAGTATCTTGGGGTCTCACTAAACATGGACTAACATTTAAATTGGATTAAATTATATCCATGATGGACTATGTCTAGGATAGAGAGGGAGACGTGAATGGACGTTGAGTCCATAGTTTGGGTATTTGAGCAATGTTTTGCATTGTAGGGACAAGCAAGCCAAAAGTAGAGAAAAATACATAGATGGGGACTAGAGCCAATAGCTACACCGATGAGACAAATTAAAATTGTATCCAAGAGATAGAGTCAAAGCTACATTCTAAAGAATAAGACAATAGTAAAGTGATCGAGATTGGTTTCTTCAATATTTTGGAGACAAAAAATCTTCTCAATGGATAGATGTGATCCAAAATGGATCCAAACCAAGAATGAACAAGACTTTGTACTTGAAAGACAACATGACAAATAAGAAAAGATATGAAAAACAATGTAGATGTAAATTGAATAAGACAAATGAGGATGTGAGACAAAACAATTAGAAAAAAAAATTAAATGACAAAAACAAATAGGAGAGAAGGATAAGAGTGAAGATCCATGACTATTGGCCTTCCCTTACACCCTATCTCTCCCTATTTATTCACCCACACTCATTTTCAAAGAGATTTTTGACTAAGGAGGAGGAGATCATTGTAATGGACATTTCTAAAAGGAGAACATTGAGCACCATTCAAAACTAGTTTTCCCATATGGGTTGTAGGGTAGAAATCATCCCTTAACGTGTTGTGTTTTCCTCTGTGTGCTCAATATTTTTCTCATTAAATTCTCCATTGTATGTATTTGAATTTTGTTGGTTAACGTTAATATCTTATCTTGATGTTATTTCACTGGAAGAGGAGTTATTTGCTGCATGTTGTTTTATTGTTTTATTTTACTATGTGAGAATTTGTTTTCAAAGGAAATTGGTTTAATGGTGTCTACCCATTTCAACAACTAGCTAATCGCCACCCTTGAGTGATATGGGCGAGTGAAATCCATGGACCTTCTTAAAAGGAAATTAGTTTAATGGTGTCTACCCATTTCAACAACTAGCTAATCGCCACCCTTGAGTGATATGGGCGAGTGAAATCCATGAACCTTCTTCCAAAGTTGTTGACAAATTCGATAAAACCATATTTATCTCTCTTGGGAGTCGCTCTCTCTCTCTTCGGGGTGAATTTTAATTGTCTGGATGATGTATTGAAGTGCCCACACACCATTTTATTTTGCTAGACATTTTACACTGTCCCCGGGTGAACTCACATCTTGCTAGGGATTTTATTTCATACTTGGACTGATATTTCACTTTTCTAAGTCGATTTCCCATTTCTTTGGCCAAAATACCTACTCCTTGGGTATATCCCTCATTACCTGGGAGTTTGAGCTTCCCCATGACCTGACGCATCCCATTTGAGCGTCTTACATTGTCTACGATCTCACCAAACAATCCCACACTCCCCATGACTTGCTTTTTCTGTCCAAACACTGTGTGTGATCTCAAGCATGAGGATAAACCCCATATGCTCATTCTTCACTGTTCAAACAACATTTTATTATAAATATTGTTAAATAGCACGTGGTAGAGAGGTTGATGAATAGAAAGGAAGCATCTTCACTTTGATAACATGGAACAATGTTTGGGATATGGATAATAGTGCATTCATTATTAATTCCACCCTATGTATTAACTATTGGTGAGAGTTGCATCACTATGATCTACTAGTGTACGAAAGGATATTAGAGGTGGTGACCAAGAAGCAAGCAATTGTCCCTACAATCAAACTTTGTACTTCCTCCATTTAAAGATATTGATATTTGTGTAGGTCAATTGGAGGTAAAACCAAATGTGAAGTTTCCAAGTTTAATGACAATTTTCTCAAAACCCTTGCCATGAATTTCAAATTCAATATGAAGCAACAATACACCTATATCTCATTCAAGAGTAATGGGGGATCTCATTCCATGTCCATTGACACCCAAGAACGATAATGAAGGATATCTGGATACATTGAAAGAGAATCTTTCTCATCAGGAGAAGAAGAAAGTTCCATGTGCATGGCATGGGACTGAGGCTTGGTAGCCTCTAAAAGACAAAGAATTCTATGCAAAACTCATATACATAACTAAGACAGAGTCAAGAAAGTTAATTACCCACATGGTCCATATTGGTGAAGATAGTTTCATCGATTACATATCACTGATAGAAATCGCCTCCCCTCCTCCTCTTTTATGGATAGCAATGCAAGTTTGTTGAAATCATGGTTTTGAGAACTAGTACTCTTATAACCAAAATCTTAAGACCAACCCTTGAATCGAAAATGTGTGTTATCATTACCTTTTTGAGGGGGCTTAAAATTGTAACATTTTAGAAACCATGGCTCGAAATCCTAATACCACTAAAAAATAGTAAAAAAAAAATTGAAAAATA
>ML778083.1:1264546-1280614 GCA_009831015.1 Picea engelmannii | reverse complement strand
TTTACTAAAAATAGAAAGAAACCAACGAGTATATACCTTTTTTTTATAATAAACCTTAAAGAAAAAAAAGTTTGTACCTTTATTAACTTCATTGCATTATATATATCAAAGAAACCACAAGTGAGAAAATATATGGAAAAATGCACAACTAGTTTATAACTTCGATGACGTGATTGATTGTTAACCCAAAATATCCAATGTTGTAATCGTTGAATGTTTTGGGATTTTGAGGTTATCTTAATTGATTTGTGATCTAAAACTGGAAACTCGTTATTAGATTGATAAGAAATACACCCCATTTGTCCAGCCAGGGATGGCCAAAGATACATTTAGTTGCATTGTCATCTCATGGATGCTTAATATCTTTCTAAGATATAAATAAAGAGGGGATTTTTGGTTGAGATCTACAAAGTCTACCTTTGGTTTACATTGTTAAAACTAAATAAGGAGTTTCTTCAAAGCTAGGAATATCAATTAAAAAGTGTATCAACTAAGTTGCAATCCATTCGTTAATCAATGAGATTTTTCCATCAATGGCCAAGGTTTGATTCTCATAGGGATGGTGCCTTAGGATGTTTCCTTTGACATCTTATTTGGGTCGAGATCTACAAAACCTACCTTTGGTCAAAGTGGTTGAAGTTCAATAATCACTTTCCTTGAAGCTAGGAATGGATTCATGAAACCTCCTTGCGAAAGATGCATTTAGTTGCATCATTATCCTTCTACATTATCTAGATGCTCAATATCTTTTTAACATGGAAATAAAGAAGGACGTTTGTTACCCTAATAAGTACTTTCCCCAAAGCTAGGGATTGATTCATGAAACTCATTGGTAACCAATAACCTAGTTCAAAGCACCATATTTGTCATATTTGTTCTCTGGACTGTGAGACTAAGTAGAATAATATGTTTACATGCCCTCCAATTATGTGTGAGCCATTGTCCAAAGACAAATTTCTCAAAGTGGCCTGAACTAGGATTATTAATCGCTGAGTGCACGAAGTTGGTGGATGAAAAAGTGGCAAGGGGGTCAGTAGGAACACACACTTGCAGGAACACATGGGCACTGTAGGTTTGGAAAATCCTGAACCTCCACTCAGTTTTCCATGTAGGTTCGTCGGCAAGAACACGTGCGCCTTCTTAAGAACATACATGTGTTCCTCTGATATATCATTTTTAATGGGTGACAAACATGATTTGTTTCCATTTTCACACATCGTGCTTGCGTTACCCTCATTGAGCAAATAGAGAGGAGGAGCTTTGTCAACATCTTTCCACCATGTCCCAATCAAGCCAGGTATGCTTGACTTTTATTTTTTCCTCCTAATTTGGTAATTTTTACTTTTATTCAATTAATTTAATATATTATAAAATAATCTAAATTACATAAATTTGTAATCTTATATAGAAATCTCATCTAAAAAATTTACAGAGTGACCTCTTACATTGCCTAACATTTCCCCTTTAAAAATAAGTGTAAAGAATTTACAAGAAATGTGATTATTTTATGATTTTTTTTTATTTCTTAAAATATGTATTGATGTTTTCTGTATTTACATGTAGTGTCTTATTAAATTGCAGCATATATTATAAATGGAACCCAGATACAAGGTAAACTACCAACCAACACACCAAGGCCAATAAAACCCCAATCCACTACAACCACCCAACATAAACACCCAAATTGATGAGAGATTGGACACTTTAGGAACATTTGTAAATCAATTAAGGGACACAAGAGAACTAATGAGAGATTCCTTGGCGACTTCATTAGACTTCATTGTGAGGTTCATCCTAATAGACCAAGGGAAATTGACTTATATTTATGAATATAGGGCAAGAATGTTTGAGTATTACAAAAGAAACACATTTTCATTGATTGGTTTGTCCACCCACAAATTAGTCAAAATTGTATGGATAAGTGATACATGGTATTTGATAAACCTCCCTGCAATAACAATGGAGTGGATCAAGAGTTCACACACTACAGAGAGCATGTATTGAGGGGACCTCTTAGGCCCTAATAATCATCAAATATATGTTATTAGACATTAAATTACATGATAATATGTAATAAAACAAGAATATATGTTATAAGTAGATAAAGCTAAGTAAATTTGATAACCACTCGTAAATGTAACTAAACAAATGATTAATATCTACAAAAAGTGTAATTTATGAATAATTATTTATCTTATTTTCGTGAGGGATGGGAATGAGTCACCAAGTGGCTAAAGCTAGTTCTAAAGGTGACAAGTGTTTAGTTTAAGACATGCAATATACATTGCTAGATTTACTGTATTCTGGGGGAAGTCATTCTTTCATTCTTTTGGGGGATTAGTCATTCATATATCATGTGTAGAAGAGGTTTTTTGTATTGTAACTAGAGTATTATTGTTGAACAAAAGGGTTGTCAGACTCGTGACAATTCTCTCTATGTGAGAGATTTGTTGTTGAAGAGACGGGTTGTTAGGCATGTAAGCATTATCTTCAGGTGAGAGTTTTGTTGGTAGTTGTTCCTTGATGCATTGGGCATTAGTTGCAGGGCTCTGAGACTTCCTGTTGAGCTTGTTGTCGGAACCTTGGAAGTGAAGTGGGCAAATTGAGGAAATATTGAGCAGTGAAGGGGACTACTTCCTTGGGTGTAACAAGCATGTGGGGAATGAGAGACTATAGGCTAGTTGTAGCTGTGGAACCTTGGATTGAATAATTATATGATTATCAGACCTTATCTTGGTATTAAAAACCCTTTTTCCCTGGTCCAGTTAAGCTCCAGCTCAAGGGTGACTTGTTACTGATAATATATGAGCAACAAAGTCTATGACTAGGAGGAATGTCTGAGCTCTGCATGCCATTGGTCAATTTTCATAAAATATATGTGTATTTATAAATGTTCTTGTATCATTTAATGTGTGCTTAATTATCTATGTTTAATATGGGTTTAATTCTTGTATGTTGTTGCATATAAGTAATTGTTTTTATTTTGTATAATGTTGCTTGCACATGTAAGTATGGTGTTGATATTTTGTATTTGTAGTCGTGCATGAGTATGACAATTGTTGTTATTTTTTCTTATTAAGTTAACCTTATGATAATGGTCATGAGTCTCCTATGGGAAGTTAGAATGGTTGTGCGCGTAGGGAAATACTATGTGAGCACAAGAGGTTGGGTTCAATTGTGAGCACAGGGAAGCAGTATGCGTGCATAAGGAAAACAAAATTTGTGTGTGACACCGGAATACTTGCACGCATAGTAGAGATCACATGTTCAGAGTGGATTGCACACACAATAATGTTGTGTGCTCAATATACTTGTACGATGTTGTATTTGAGTTACTTTATTGTTTTAATTTGTGTTAGAAGAGGAAATTTTGGGTGGTGCGACTCAGCTTGGGGTTGAGCATGTTACTTCAAATAATTCTGCGTAGACCAATGTTATAGAGTAGAATTTATGCACTATATTTTGGAGTAGTTTTTCTTAGTAGTAAATTGGGTAACATTACAGGTTGGTTTCAGAGCGTGGTATCCAACTAGGAGGCTGGGGATGTTACAGTTTGGTATCAGAGTAGTTTTGGTAACGAGGTACATTGTAGTATGGTATCATAGTAGTTTGGTAATGGGGATGTTACAAATTGGTATTAGATATGTTTGGTAACATGAATGTTACAAATGTCCCCGAGCTGTAGGACAGTCGGTGACAGAGTGTGTTGTTAATCCATTCTGGGTTGAAAAGTCATCGGTTTAAAACCTGTGGGGACAAAAAATCCAACCATGTTAAGGGTTGGTGTGGCTTAGGCCGAGTGTGATCCCCAGGTGATTTTGACGGCTTAGATGCCCCTGAGTCGCGGTTTCTCAAGCCAAAGGTTAATCCTGATGCCAAGAAGGTCTGGACCAATTAACAAACAAAAAAAACATGAATGTTACAAATTGGTATCAGATCTCCAGTTTCAACACTGAGCCTACATGGGTCGAGTTTCTACTAAAGAAAAAATTCGAACGGGTAAGTGGTCGAATTGGGAATTACAATGTGGCCATGGTGCACCTAAAATAAGAATGTGCAAGTGTGCACACTATATTTTGTACATTACGGGGTGCGGCACTAGAAATGTGCAGTAAACAATATTTCATGGGTGTGCTCACTAAAAATTGGGTTTGCGCAGAGAAAACATTGTGTTGCATCCACAATACTGATACGCGATGTATATGTTAAATATTGACATCGCTCATTGGTATTTGTTGAATACCAGTGCATGAACGAGCTTCAAAATAAAGGATTCTTGCAAAATGGTGTAGAGTTTTCATGAAGTTGTCGCATGAATTCATATAAAAAATCTTATTTCCTGCACATTTTGTAGAATTAACAGTGATTAGAGCAGGAAAAAATCAGTGCAAAAAGTAAAAAAACATGAAAGATGCACAAAGAGCTTATATCCATGATGATGAATTCAAGGATTTGTATCTCGATTTGGGTGTTGATGGTACAAAATCCAAGGAGGAGTGCATAAACTTTGTAGAAATCATAAAGGGACTACCAAAATATGTCCAAATATATAAATATGATAATGAAATGATTATGAAAGCCAATGAGAAACAAGATGAATTCAATATCAAGTTGATGAAAATCTTGGACAAAATAGAAAAAAAAATGGATAAGGATATAGAGTCGAGCAAGTCAAGAAGTCGTAGGTCTCATGATGAGAAAATTAGAGAAGCAACAAGTGTTTATAGGCATCAACCTCACTCACCAAAGCATTCATTTAAGAAAGTGTGCAATAGCTCAATTCTATCTCTTGTCAGAAAGCATAAGATAAGGACTAGGGTAGATGAGCTATAGGGAGAAATGAATACGATCAAGCCTTCTACCTTTGATGGTGATCACAAGAAAAATGAGGATGCGTAGACCTGACTGCTAGGTATAAGGAAGTACTTGTAGTTGCATAATTATTATGCACAGATAGAAGGGAAAATTGCTATCTATCATCTAAAAGGAAAAGTATCAATGTTGTGGGATTAGTTTGTGCAAGTGCAAGACATTGATGAGAAGAAGGTTACTTGGAGGGAGTTCAAGAGGTATTTTCAAAAGAAATAATTAACCAAGAGATACTATGACAAGAAAATGAAGGATTTCTTTGAACTCAAGCTTGGGAGTATGACAATAGATGAGTATGAAAGAATATTCTTAGAGTGGTTGAAATATGTCGCATTCATCAATGATGAACAAGTAAAATTCATAGGTACTTAAGTGGGATATCTTCGTTTATGAGTGGAAAGATACAATATGATGACCCCAAGACATTGGAGAAAACAATAAGACATGCTAAATGTCTTTATGAACAACAAAGGGGAAGATTGACTTTCCAAAAGGCTTGGGAAGACAAGATGAAAAGCAAGGTGAAACAAAGGAAGAAGGGGACTAAGCCACCAATTTTTAGAAATACTATGTAAGGAAAGCCAACTCTCAAGGAGCCCAGAATGATGGAGATAGTGGGGGAAAAGCCAAGTTTGGGTTGTGGTGGAGATCATATGTGCATAGATTTACCTCAAAGAGGAGAAAATGTGAGGACTACACACAATGTACAATAAGTTACGACAATTGAAGACACGGGTAGAAATGTACCTAGGATTTATGCAGCCCTGGATAATAAGAAAGTTGAGTTTCAGTCGCACATGATTGAAGTGGAAGGTAAGATTAATGATCAACCCATTGCTATTTTAATTGATTCAAGAGATATTCATAGTTATATAGATCCTAATATGGTGGAAAGATTATGTAGTATACCTAGGGAGGTAATATGGGGTACCTAGGGAGGTACCCAATGGAAATGTAGTTATGTGTTGTTAGTGGAAGTCAATTAATATATGGGAATCTGGTCATTCAATGTAAGGTGGACTAGGTCCACTATATTAATAAAGGCCCACTATGGTAGTTGGATGTAATAAATGTGAGAAGGCTCTCTAGAAGGTTCCTAGGAGATAGAGAGAGCTATATAAAGAAGTGTAGGTAATGTAATGAAACATAGTGAAGAATATTGTGATTGTATAAGCAAGGATTGCTTGAGGAGTTTTATCCTTCCATAAGGATTAATATATGGTGTTACCCTACCTCAAGGGTTTTCTCTATTTCTTGTGTTCATGTTATGGTGAATGGTTTATGGTTTATTCTTGGTATTATTAAAGTATATTTGCAGATCTGGTATAGGTACTTAACAATTGGTATCAGAGCACTTTCCTTGGCCGGAGTTGTGGGAAAATGTAAGGTACATAGAGAGGTAGTGGAGGGGCCCAGAGGGCCCATAGTGATGATAGTGGAGACCATTCAATGTAAGGTGGAATAGGTCCACTATATTATTAAATAAGACCCACTATGGTAGTTAGATATAATAAATGGGTAATTAGATATAATAAATGTAAGAGGACTTCTTAGAAGGTTCTACTTCTAGAAGATTCCTCCTCTAGAATGTTCTTAGGTGATGGTAGCACTATAAAAAGGGGTTCAAGAAATGTAATGAGACATGAAGAGAATTATTGTGTTTGGAGCGGTATCTCAATAGGAGGATGCCCCCTCGAAGAGGCAAGTGAACAAGAGAGGATCCCTTCCATAAAAGGATCCATTGTATGGTGTTACCCTACCTCAAGGGTTTTCTCTATTTCTTGTGTTCATGTTATGGTGAATGGTTTATGGTTTATTATTGGTATTATTAAAGTATATTTTCAGATCTAGTATAGGTACTTAACAATTGGTATCAAAGCACTTTCCTTGGCCGGAGTTGTGGGCAAATAAGTTTTATTTTTGCATATTTTTTTTCAGAGAAGAAAAAAAGAGGGCCGCAACATTATCAAAGTTTTTGGTATATTTATGTGCAAAATTTGTAGAAAAGGGTTGTATATCTGATTTCCTCTTTGAAAAACACCCAATTTAAAAAAAAATCGTCCGAAACGGAGTCTGGGAAGTCAAGATATTGAAGTTTTAAAATCTGTAAATTTTCAGGGTTTTTTCTGCGGACGATGGTGTGATTTTTTATTTATTTATGTAACAGTTGGATGTCGAATTTTCCCAATAAAGTTACATATATGAGTTCCTCTCACAATTTCAACCAATTTCAAAAAAAAAATCAGCTGAAACGGAGTCCGGGAAGTGAAGTTATGAGCATTTTAACTTCAACAGTTTTTTATGGTTTTTCCAGAAAAAGCCGCGATTTTCTATCATAACTTATTGTTCTATTTTGGGGGGTTTTTCATAGAAAGATGTATTTTACAGGGAAATGTGATGGCCCTAGTATTGAATCATTTATTAAATAAAGAAAATCAGCATGGGAAGATACTTGGCCCCATTGGGTAGATTTCAAATTGCAAGGTGATGTTGTCATTTGGTGGAAATCACTTGATTATAAGGAGATGAAGAGGCTCTCCAATGTAGAATTTGAAAAAATATTGTTAGACAAGTGGTATCATAGAAAAAATAAAGATAAATAAAGAACCAAAAGTTTATTTTCATGTGAAAAATCTATATTACAGGTTCATGGCTGTATTCATAAAGAAAATATCGTTGTTTCTATTAACCCTAGCTACATGCATAATTTTATCAATGTTCAGTTGGTTAATAAATTGCAAGTTCCAATAAAGAATATTCATGGCACACATGTTGAGGGTGAAAATGTTCAAATTTTTAAATATTTGAAGATTACCATGGATAAATATGTGCTGCATTCAGATTTTTATGCTATGGATATGGATGGAGTGGATATTGTTTTGGGATATCCTTGGATAGAATCATTGGGTACCATTAATATTAATGTGCAAAAGAAGTTTTTAAAGTTGTGGTACAAGAAAAAGAAAATCACATTGCAGGATGTGTCTCTTAGTAAGAAAGATGGACCCATGGAGGCTAGCAAAGAAGTTATTACCCAGTCTGAAGTTGAATCAGAGGCAGAGTCTACAGAATGAGATGAAGCAAAACTACAAGAAGGACATAATCACAAATCTAAGGAGTTCATTGACTCAAAGGCACAAAGTGTTGCATATTTGAAGAAAAAAGAACAAATTCTTACAGTTGTTGTATATCGCCATCCACATCATATAGAGATGAAAAAGTCATCAAGGCAAGGGCATGTGCATGAACACATTTATGCACCAGCAGGACACCAGACAGGAAACCGATCAAGAGGTGCATGGAGGACTACCAACACTACGGGAAGAGCTCAAGCTACAGAAACAATCCCATGGCAACCCCGACATGATGCAGAGAAAGATAAGGGTGGAAAGGTAGCAGATAGACATAATGTTCAACTTCCATTGGGATGGATGGATGGTCGTACTTGGTACCAATTGGTTACATTGCTTAGTCGGTCATATTGTATGGTTTCTTCTCATGTTTCGAGGATGAAACATGTGAAGGGGTATGGAATGTAGTATACCTAGGGAGGTAATATGGGGTACCTAGGGAGGTACCCAATGGGAATGTAATTATGTGTTATTAGTGGAAGTCAATTAATATATGGGAATGTGGTCATTCAATGTAAGGTGGACTAGGTCCACTATATTAATAAAGNCCCACTATGGTAGTTGGATGTAATAAATGTGAGAAGGCTCTCTAGAAGGTTCCTAGGAGATAGGGAGAGCTATATAAAGAAGTCTAGGTAATGTAATGAAACATAGTGAAGAATATTGTGATTGTACAAGCAAGGATTGCTTGAGGAGTTTTATCCTTCCATAAGGATTAATATATGGTGTTACCCTACCTCAAGGGTTTTCTCTATTTCTTGTGTTCATGTTATGGCGAATGGTTTATGGTTTATTCTTGGTATTATTAAAGTATATTTGCAGATCTAGTATAGGTACTTAACATATTCCAATTTCCAAGAAGCAAGCTTGGAAAACCTTTGTTGTTATAGTTAGCTACAGGAGCAAAAATGAAAATTAATGAAATGGTTAAGGGATGTCCAATGGAAATGAATGGACTACGCACAAATGTCAATTTGAATACCATACTTTTGGCCTCGTATGATTTCCTCATTGGTATGGATTGGTTAGACCAACATCATGCCATTTTATACTATTACAATAAGACATTTACTTGCTTGGATGAGGAAGGAAACGTAATAATAGTTCAAGGAATTCCATGATTTTCAACTATTAGAGAAGTTTCAACCTTGCAATTGAAGAAATCCTATGGGAAAGGATGTCAAGTAATTGCAGTGCACATGGATGAGGCACCTAAGGAAAAAGTGTCAAATATTGAAGATTGCGCAGCACTGAAAAAATTTGATGATGTATTTAACAAGATACTAGGGTTGCCATCGAAAATAGATATTGATTTCTCTATAAATATGATGCTTGCAGTATCACTTGTATCCAAGAATCCTTATAGGATGAGTACGCTAGAGTTGAAGTAATTACAGATGAAAATTGAGGAGCTTCTGAAGAAGGGGTATTGATATGAAAATAGAAGGCTGACTTGTTATGCTATGCAAGCACCCTCTACTTCATTAAAATAAACTTTACAAGACCTTGCTCCATGTGTTAAAATATGCAAGATGAATTATGTGTTAAGTTCATGCTTCTTTTAAATGGTTATGTGTGAAGTCTTTGCAAGATATACAACAACGAAAATAACTTGCAGCAAATAATAACCAGCAAACACTCACAACAAGAACAACATGATAAAGGAGTTCACCCCTCTCTGGGCTACATCTCCTTGAGCCTCCATTAATGGACTTGGCTCTCTGGGATTAATTTTTCAAAGATTCTTTTACAAGTTGTTTCTCAAATCCAATGGAAATACTGACTGTACCATTGGGATCAAAATACATAAAAACCCCAAAAATGACTAATAAAACTCTGAAAATGGATCATGGCTCATTCGGGCATGACCTCTTTTACATGTGGCCTTAAGCTTCCCTGAGCTTCTCTGTGGAAAAAACACCTATAAAAGTCTTCAAATGGATCTGAAACCTATCCCAAGATGTTTAGAGCATAATAATTAGCCAAAAATGATTATTCAATCACATAAAACAAACAATGGCTCATATGAGCATGACCTCAATCAATGAGGGCTTCAAGCTCCCTAGAGCTTCCTGAAACTTCAATGGTTAAAAACATACAAACGAAGTCTTTAAATGGCTTTGGAAATAGTTCCAATGGATTCCTAACATCCAAAAACCCCTAGCTTGGCTTTTACGGCACCTCATTTGGCCAAAAAATGAAGAAGATAGGCCTCCTGCCATTTTCTTCCTTCAAGCTTGCTGTAAGGTAGCTAGAGAGGTAGTGGAGGGGCCCAGAGGGCCCATAGTGATGATAGTGGAGACCATTCAATGTAAGGTGGAATAGATCCACTATATTATTAAATAAGGCCCAATATGGTAGTTAGATATAATAAATGAGTAATTAGATATAATAAATGTAAGAGGACTTCTTAGAAGGTTCTACTTCTAGAAGATTCCTCCTCTAGAATGTTCTTAGGTGACGGTAGCACTATAAAAAGGGGTTCAAGCAATGTAATGAGACATGAAGAGAAGTATATTTTTGGAGCGGTAGCTCAATAGGAGGATGCCCCCTCGAAGAGGCAAGTGAACAGGAGAGGATCCCTTCCATAATAGGATCCATTGTATGGTGATGCCCTACCCTAAGGGTTTGATAGTAATAAAGAAGATTTTGCATATTGTTCTTGTATATCTCTTGTGGTGATTTTGTATTCAGTATTGGGTTTTTAACAAGTGGTATCAGAGCACTTTCCTTGGGCAAACATTGTGGGCAAATATTTTTTATTTTTATAGTTTTTTTTTTCGGAGAAGAAAAAAATAGGGCCTCGACATTCTCGAAGTTTTCGGTATATTTCTGTGAAACTTTTTTAGAAAAGGGTTGTATATTTGAGTTTCTCTCAGAAACATACCCAATTTGAAAAAAAAAATCATCCGAAACAGAGTCCGGAAAGTCAAGATATTGAAGTTTTAAAATCTGCAAATTTTCAGGATTTTTTCCGCGGATGACGACGATAATTTTTTTATTTCTGTAGCATCTGGAGGCCAAATTTGCCCAAATAAGTTACAGATATGAGTTCCTCTCACAATTTCACCCAATTTCAAAAAACAAATCAGCCAAAATGGAGTCCGAGAAGTGAAGTTAAGAGCATTTTAACTTCTGCAGTTTTTTAGGGTTTTCCAGAAAAAACCGCGATTTTCTGTTGAAACTTATTGGGTCTATTTTTTGGGTTTTTTCATGACGGCTGCAAGACCGAAGAATTCATAGGGTTCTCATATGGCTATTTCCTTTCAAACCCTAAAAGAAATTCTTGAATCATTCAAAGCCCAATTGTTTCACACATTGGATGACAGATTGGATGCATTTGTACATGGCCTCATAGACAGCCTCACACATGGCCTCACAGACAGCCTCACACATGGCCTCAATGATAGTTTTCATAGTATTCAAGATTCATTGAATAACATGCAGGAGAGATTTCTTATGGAGGGCCTCAAGGATGAATATAATCAATAAATATATGCTTGGTATGATTTTGAGGCCGATTGTGATGATTGGTATATGGATAGTTGTCATTTCTGGGATGACAACCACTTTCATATTTTATTTGATGACTCTAATCCACCTTCTGTAGAGAGCATCAATGTGACAAATAAAGAGCCAATGATTATTACCAGTGTCCATCCTGCATATTCTACAATGGTATTATTCCTTCCAGATTCTGCTATGACCCTTCTCCACTATGTGGATGAATATTCTTATTTGGATCCACATGATAGGTGTCAGCATTGGGAGCATCATTTTCAGTTGGTTATTGGGTGCCGATATCTTCCGTGTGGAGTTCACATGAGCACTTGGACATGTGACCCTGGTTTACAATGGCAGTTGGACTACTTCAGCATAATGGCTTTCCTTTCTACATGGGACTTTGGTTCTTCAGTCTTCTTCAACATTATGGTCAACAATTATCCATGGGACCCTGGTATATGGTTGTACATCAAGCGTTGAGGAAAACACTTTCATAAGGGGGATGGAATGTAAGGTAGCTAGAGAGGTAGTGGAGGGGCCCAGAGGGCCCACAATGATGATAGTGGAGACCATTCAATGTAAGGTGGATTAGGTCCACTATATTATTAAATAAGGCCCACTATGGTAGTTAGATATAATAAATGGGTAATTAGATATAATAAATGTAAGAGGACTTCTTAGAAGGTTCTACTTCTAGAAGATTCCTCCTCTAAAATGTTCTTAGGTGATGGTAGCACTATAAAAAGGGGTTCAAGCAATGTAATGAGACATGAAGAGAAGTATTATGTTTGGAGTGGTAGCTCAATAGGAGGATGCCCCCTCGAAGAGGCAAGTGAACAGGAGAGGATCCCTTCCATAATAGGATCCATTGTATGGTGTTGCCCTACACTAAGGGTTTGATAGTAATAAAGAATATTTTGCATATTGTTTTTGTATATCTGTTGTGGTGCTTTTGTATTCAGTATTGGGTTTTTAACACTTGTTGTCTCTGGTTCGCGAAAACGCATCTCTGTGTGCTCTAACCAAGAACACGCTCCAAATTCATGCTAAAACCTAGCACATGTGCATAACCACAAAACCGTTCAAACTGTAGGACAATTACGAGCGCACCTAGCCCCTAACCGTCAAGGGCCAGGTCGTATGACCCATGCATCCACACGCTAGCATTAACATAGGCTGTCGTTACATATGCCAATGGTTAAAGTCCAAATGGTGGGTCATTGATATAACCGTTGGAACAAACACAACCCCGCGTGTGCGCCCATATGATATAGTTGTGGGTTATATGTAACATATCGTGCGACCAAGGGTTGGGGCTAAGCCCTGGCCCGGTCGTGCCCCAAACCACACGCACACACACACACACACACACACACACACACACACACACACACATATATATATATATATTGCACCATATATATAACAAGGAACAACTAGTGGCGCACCAGTTGGTGGCTCTTTGCCCTTGCCCGGAGGTCGCGGGGTTGACTCTGACCAACAACCTAAGTTTTAAACCAATAAATGGATGACACGTGGCAGCCATTGACTGGGCCACGTGTCGTCATTCCATTCGCTGCCAAACATGCCAAGTCACCTGCCAACTATTTGAATGCATGTCTACCACATGTCATATGACTTGCCACATGTCATACGACCTACCACGTCAGCGTGTACGGACTATACGGACTGTACAGTCAACACAATTGTTTTTCCCTATTTGTAAATTTGAACAAAACACGATATCTCTCGCTCCCGATGTCTGTTTGAACCCAAACAAATTGCGTTGGGTTCGTAATGATGAGGCCTACACCCTCGTTCATTTTGAGACAATTATGAGAACTTTGATTTTTGAGCTAAAATTTGACCCCTGGTCCATATTTTGATCACGCCTTCCCACTGAAAGGATTTTGGACCCACAAAATATTATGATCATCTATCTGAGCTTCAATACTCTTTTGCTTCTAAGTTCTATCAACTGATTCTACTTGAAAAGTCTTTTGACAATCACCTGGATACTTTGACATGCCTTGTACTGCAACTAACTATGTCCCTCAACCATTGTTCTATGGCTGCTGCTGACCCACTGTTCTCTTTGTGATTGGGAGACTGCCAACCTTCCCACTGAGAATCAAGTCCCTCTTATGAACTTTTTGGCGTCAAAACAATCAGCTCTCCAATGGCTGCAAAAACTTTCCTGCGACATCTTGTCACAAGCCAAGAAAACCATCAATCTTGAAAACAAATTTATACAAGACTGAAAATGATGCCAACAAAGTCTTTTTTCTCTTCAAGAAAACTGTCGCATCTTGTATTTCATCAAAGCACATGGCATTTTCCTGTATCTTGGTGTACTCAAAATCAACTTTCAAGCCAACAAACACCATCGACTAAACACAAGTCAAAAAACATGATCGACACAACATAGTCGTCAAGACAACATCGACACTAGTCGAGACTCATTTGAAACATATCAACCTTCCCAATGACAAGTCGACAAACACGATACACAATCATGTTACAATCATGAGTCATTCATGATGAACTATCACCAGGTTCACTACTTACACATACAAAAACAAATGCATGTGCATGACTCTTCAACTCTCCTTCCAGTACAAACATAATTACATAAACCCCGTAACATGTGGGTACATAAGAGTTGAATATGAAAAAGATATATGGCTGTAACAAATGAACATCATATCCATCTTTTACATCCTCCTGGCGAAGTTGTGCAACAATAAGAATGCCTTCACACGAATTGCATTCACATGCAAACTTGCATCATACAAGTTATGATAAACTGCTACAACTTGTCATACTCTCAACATAAATGCATACATAAGGCTGAAAAGTTCTTTTACAATAGAAAATGCAAGCCTTACTTGCTCAAGAAATCCAACCATTTATTACCAAGCCAACTCAATGGTGACTTTTTCTGCTGAAAAGCGTCCTCTTGTGAATCATCTTGACACACATCGATGATGGAATCTCCTCTTCCATTCTTGCCAATCTCTTTATCCATCTTCTTCTTATGTTGTGGATGAGTAGTTGGATGCAATGTCCAACATTGGTCGATGAGATGACCCCTCTTCTGACAATGAGTGCAAAGCTTTTGCATCCTCTTTTCACGTTGTCTTTGCTTGTAAAGTTTCCTGAAAGTGGTTAATCTTTTCCAACATTTTGAAATATGATGGTTATATAAACCACAATATGTACATGGATTATTTCTTCCATTTTTACATGAAAATTTATCATGCTTAACATAATCAAAAGCAACTAAATGATAAGCAGAATTATACCTTGAACATTCACCTTTATCGCCTCTTTGAGGAGGTGAATTTGAAGAGTTACAAGCTCTCCTTTGAAGACCAACAAATCTGTTCTTGTCCTCATCGCTGTCACAAATCTTTTGTTTCATACATTTGCATTCATCTTGAACACATACTTTGCATGCTTGAGGGATTGAACTTTCAACAAAAGTTCTTGAAATTTCACCTTTATAGCCTTCTTGAGGAGGTGAACTTGAAACAAAATTTGTTCTTGGAACTTTTTCCTTTGTCTCCTCAACTTTGGAATTTGCTCCATCTCTTTGTTCATATCCAAGAATACAATACTTAGGCCTCTCTTAAACAACAATAGGCTCAATAATGCCTTGTGCATGCTTGCCTAAACCTCTACCTTCATAGCTCATTTTTAACAATAACTTGGACCCTATTCCTCTTGTGTGATTTTCAAAAACACCAAAATATTCATCTTGAGAGGAATTTGAAGATAAACTAACATTACATACCTCATGTTCATGCATGTACTTGGTAAGGGTTTCCTTTGCCTCATGGAGTTGATTCTCCATCTCATGCAACTTTTCAAGAAGCTGGTCTTTCTCCTTCTTCATGGCCATCAACTGCTCTTCAAGGGAAATTGTTAAGGTCCTAACCCTCACATAGGTAGATCAATGTATTCGGATGTAATAAAGGTCAATATTAATAATACCTTTCAATAAAATAGAATAAGGCGGATGTAAGAAGACCTAATAGAAGCTTCCGCTTCTAGAAGGATCTTCTTCTATATGCTTCTTTTTAGTATAAATAGGAGTCGAGGGTATGATAACCCTAGCTTGGATATTATTGTAATAGAGCGCTGCTCGACTAGAGGTTTCCCCCTCGAAGAGGTGTATGAACATTGCTATTTGATTCAAAGTGTTATTTCTGTTGCTATTTCGTATATCATTTCTATGTATTGTGAAGATTATGCTGGATATTTTACTGTTATTCTGTCATTTCTAGCATTTCGTTTCTGTTCTGCATATTTTATATATCTGGTATATTGCAAGTGGTATCAGAACACTTTCCTTGGCATAAATTGTGGGTATTTTTTTTTTCAGGGTAGAGATGTATTCCGACGTCTTTAAGCCACAAAGATCTGTCGTTACGCGCATAAACCCGCGGTTGATGGATTCATACACGCAGGAAATACAAGTGGTTCTTAAGCGCACGTTTGTTGGCCACCCTTGTAACCCCTGTTGGTACCCCTTCGAGTGGTAGCGCATCAGACAACACCT
>ML778083.1:1223292-1235099 GCA_009831015.1 Picea engelmannii | reverse complement strand
GATTGGTACATACTTGGTACATGGTTGGATGCACTTGTTTATGGTACAGTTTGGTGCATGGTTGATGCACTTGTTTATGGTACAGGTTGATTACAGGTTGGTGCATGGTTGATGCACTTGTTTATGGTACAGGTTGATTACAGATTGATGCATGGTTGATGCATGGTTTAGATTTATTGGTACAGTTTTACAGCGGTATATCTCACAGTGATAGTGTGACAGTGGTTCCATCATTCTACTTCTACTTCAGGGTGGCAGGACGGGGCAAGGACAGGTGGTTGTAGCCGGAGAACATTGGGGGTTGTAGCCTCCTTCTGGTTGTAGCCAGAGATTTGGGGAGTTGGAGCTTCCCTCAGGTTGTAGCCTGAGAAACTAGGGGGTTGGAGCCTCCTTCCAGTTGCAACTAGAAAACAAAGGAAGTTGGTGCTTCCAATGAATGTAATTCTTCAAGACATATAAGAAAAAGCATTCCGTGGTTTTTTCCCGATTTGGGTTTCCACGTAAAACACTGGTGTATTGTGTATGTGTATTATTGTTCACTTGTTCATTGCTTATTTACTATACAGTTATTGGATAATAATGCTTCATTGATATAGCACTTGGATTATATGGTTAAAAGGGATTAAATTGCTCTATTACTGATTCACCCCCCCTCTCAGTAATCCAACAGTCCTCTCCATCATGTCTAGTGTGAGGACTAGAATATTCCACTCATATTCCTAGTCTTTTATCACCATGTTAATGTCTCCCGCTGTGATACAGTAGTGCATTTTTAGCCACCTCTTATCAGGGTCCTTCTGCACCTGTATCCACATCACATGTCGTGTGGCCTTGAAGTTGGCAATGTCCAGAAATTGCGCAATGGCCTGTGGTGAGATCCTCCACATGTTGGAGATGGCCTCCTACAGGTCACGAAGGTATCCTTTGAATACATATGCATTCCTTTTCTTGTTCTTAGAATCCGACGCAACGTCAAGTGATAAGTACCTCACTCCATAATTTGTCTTGGGTTTAGTGTCGAAGAATGTGTAACTCATTTCCTTCCATCCTAAGATAGCTATCAACATTATCAACCATGAATAGTGAAACTCCGTTGCTAGATCCTGTGCATCCTTCCAGTCATCCAGGAACAAGTTCAAGAGGAAGGGTGACCATCTCATTGTAGTTCCCTCGGTGCACTGAGTTGCAACTATGAAAACCCCAGTTGAAACTTCCTCCCTGTGACATTTTCTCAAGAGTTTGCAGGCCAAGATTTTTGCGGCCATTTGTGTTGCGACATCATTTATTCTCTTGATTATGATTCCTCGTGACCCCCTTTCGGTACCATATTTCTTCTTCATTTCATCCAAGAGTGTTTTATCCTTTGACTTATCATCAAGGAATTTCACGGGGTCCATACGCCAAGATGGAAATCATGTGATGTGCGCAATAAGCTCTATGTCT
The DNA here is from genome assembly GCA_009831015.1 of Picea engelmannii. NCBI lineage: Eukaryota > Viridiplantae > Streptophyta > Pinopsida > Pinales > Pinaceae > Picea > Picea engelmannii. The sequence continues at coordinate 1,233,656 of ML778083.1, read as the reverse complement.
TTTGAGATGAGATTGTCCAACCAAATGTACCCACCATGTGTGATTGCTAACAATTGTTTGACACAACTGCTTGCGTATTGACCTCCGCCAAAGTGTGGTAGATCTAATAGACCTAAAATCTATATATTCTCCAACCCTGTTGCCCATTGAAGTGACTGATCAATTGGTTCTCTAATCAGATTTATACCCACAGTCTCTAAGTATACTCTTTTTGCAAATTACAGAAACTTGTTTGTGTCTGCTACATCATGGTTCGAGTATTTTAGCTTGTCGATTTGCCATAGTAGGACTGATTCCACTTGTACCCCATCTAGTATTTGCGGTAGGATGAGGGTTGTGATGGGTTTCTTGCGAGGTGAACTAGGTACATGTTGCTTGTATTTATTCAGTGGTGGCTGGCTTGAGGTGCCAACGATGACCGTTTGTACTTCGGAGTACCATTCTAGCCAACCCGTGACATCTTCTACTGTTCACTCCAGTGGGTGGTTTGACATGGTGATTTGAGACTCATTTGGATTGACTTCTACTTCTTGATTCGCCATCGTTCCATTGAATCTTGAAGCTTCTTCGTTGCTTTTTGGTTGTCCCTCTTTTAGGTTTTCTGCATCCTAGTTTTGCTTCTCCTGTTCCTTTGCCGATGTATCTACATTCGTGCCCTCCGGTGCTACTTGTTGGGTTTCTTCCACTACAGGTGTGGGGTTCACCGGTGTTATGTCCAGGGATGAAATTTCATCGACATTGAAGACCTTTGACAGTTGTTGTTCTCCTTCCTCCAATTGTACCCGTGACCTGGTTCTAACCCTCGGTTGTCTAGCACTTTGGCTCACTTTTGCTTGTTTTGTAGGTGCCATAATAGTGAGTTTTGATTTCTTATTGGGCTCTGTGACTTCTGCAACCTCTGTGAAGTTTTCTCTATGCTCTGTATGCGCTCTCACTCTTTGTTTCTTCTCCAGTGTTGTAATAGACTATTTTCTCCCGCATTCATGTTTTGTATGGGCATCATATTAAACTTGTTGAAGATGATGCCTTTATGATGGGTTCAATGAACCTTCGATCCCTTTGTACATTCCATTAATATCCCTCATCATCTCTAATTGGTGCGATTAATGTGGTGTCCCATCGGTCCTTTCCGACATTCAATTTCGCATAACTTCATTGTTTCATACTTCTTTTGTCATCTTTCCATTTCCCGCTTGTTTCCCTTTTGACCTAGCCCTTAGCTTTATGCTTTCCAAGTTTTTGTTCCTAAGTGTGCGTGCTCCTACTTCTTTCGACGCACTTTGTCTCTGTTGGTACTGTTTAAAATTATGTTGTTTTTTTTTCACTACGTAGTGGGTGGTCGTCTGTCCTTGTACAGCTTCAGTCGGATCCCATTGATCATCCCTCTGAGTTATGCATCTGATAAGTCTTTCAACTATACAGATCCTCCATCTGTGACAGTTTTTACTTCGTATGGTACTAACCTATGAATTCCGAGCTTTCCTGGGTGCTGAAATGATTTGTTGTCATACATCAATACTATATCTCCTTCCTTGAATGTTTTCTTCTTGATGTGTCTACCATGCCAAGCTTTGTCCCTTGATTTTTGAACTTGTTGGTGAAATCCGGCTAGGATATGATCTTCCTCCATTTTCATTAACTAATTCAGTCTCTCCTGTACTACGCCTCATTCTTCCATATGTGTGATTGTTTCTACGTGCAAGATTGGTACTAAAAATTCTAATGGAACCACTGCTTCTTGGCCATGGACCACTTTAAATGGTGTGTACCCGTAATTGTTTTTGCACATAGTCATGTAGGCCCATAATACTGTTGGTACTTTGAGGTCCTAGTCATCCCTATTGACGTTACATACTTTTGTCAGTGCATTCTCAAGGATCTTGTTAAATGATTCCACTGTGTTATTTTCCTATGGGTGATATGGTGTGATCTTCTGATGATGGACTTCAAATTCTTCATTCATAGCATTGATAGTGTTGTTGATGAAGTGCGTTCCCTGATCGCTCATAAAAATTCGTGGGCCCCCAAATCAAGTGATTACTTGCTCAAATAGAAAGTGTGTTGTTATCTCTGCGCTACAATCCTTTACTGGTGCTACTTCCGCCCATTTTGTTAAATACTCTGTTGTGGTGATGATGTATCTTGCTCATGTTCCTTTTGTTGGTGGTTTGATTGGTCCCACAAAGTCTATTTCCTATTTATCGAATGTCTACAATGTTATCTTTGTTCGTAGTGGCATCTCGTCCCTTTTGTTGGGTTTACCTACCCTTTGACAAACATCACATATTTGATAGTACTCCTTCGAGTCTCTGTGAATGGTCGGCCACCATAGTCCTGCACACAATACCTTCTACGCGGTATATTTTTTTTCATAATGCCCTCTTGTTATTCCCTCATGAGATTCTGCTAAAACTCTTGGTCTTTCATTTTCTAACACATATCTCCGTAAAATGCTATCTGCACCCATTTTGTATAAGTATCCTGTGATCAGTTGATAGTCTGCAGCCCAGACTACCAGGTTTTCTTCTGCGCGGTGTTATATTCTTGCGGCACAATACCTTTGCTCAAGTACTGAATAATATCTGCAAAGTATTCATCAACAATATGGACTGAAAATAATTGTGTCTGGGAAGTTGTCTTCTAAATTCGTAGGTTCATCTCCATTTGTGACCCTTGATAGGTGGTCAGGTCCTGCATTCAAATTTCCTGATTTGACGATTACCTCAAAGTCAAATTCTTGAAACCGTAGTAACCATCGATAGATTATCCCCCCCAAAACTAGCTTGTTGACTAGGTATTTAAAGGCTGAGTGATGTGTGAACATCCTAAAGTGTTTTCCCAATACGTAGTGTCTTAAATTCTGCAGTGCGTCGACCATAGCTAGGCCTTTCCTCTATGTAGTGTTGTAGTTATTCTCGGATTTTGACAGCTTCTTACTCGCAAATGATATGGGGTGATCCAAATCCCCTACTCCTGGTTGTGCCAAGATATCTCCAAGTGATATGGTTGATGCATCTACATGTACATGGAATGTCTTTTCCCAGTCTGGAAATACTAATATTGGTGCGGTAACCATATTTTCCTTTAGGGTATCCAGACTGTGTTGACACTCATCGTTCCACTGAAACTTTGTATCTTTTCTTAACAATTTTTCCATTGTCATGGTGATCTTCACGTATCCTTTGATGAAATTCCTATAGTACCATGTGTTTCCCAATGTCGCTCTTAGCTGACAGACTATTTTTGGTGGTGGTAAGTTAACAATTACTGCAATCTTTGCAGGATCTACTAGTAGACCTTGTTTGCATACTATATGACCCAATAGTATCCCAAACGATGTTTTGAATATGAATTTCTTGATGTTTAATGATATATGGCATTGTCTACATATTTCTAATATCATTCGTAAGACTTTTACATGTTATTTCAATAGACTATAGACTATCCAATCATCCAAGTATACCTCGAGAAACTGGTGGATGAATTCCTTAAACGTAACGATGACTACTCTGGAAAATATTGTTGGTGCATTCTTTAGTCCGAATGGAATGACTGTGTACTGGTAGGATCCCCATTCTATCACAAACATGGTCTTGTATCTGTCTTCCTATGCTCTCTTGATCTGATGGTATCCTAAGAATCCATCAATAAATGAGTAAGCTTCGTGTCCTCCTACGTTCTCTAACACTTCATCTGTGAAAGGTGTAGGGAATGGGTCATGTAGGCATGCATCGTTCAACTTCCTCAAGTTGATGCATATCCTTATCCCTCCTTGTTTCTTGTCCTTCACTACCATGGGGCTTATCCATTATGATTCCTCAACTGGTTCTATGATTCCGACTTCTAGCATCCTGTCGATCTCAGCTTTGACTTTCTTCTTGTATACTGGATTCAGTCTATATGGTAGATGTCTAATCGGTCTCGCTTTAGGTCTAAGTGGTATTTTCATCTCTCCTAGCTCTCCTACTATACCCATCACCTCTGTAAATGTTGTGGGAAACAGGTCGTTGTATTCGCAAAAAAATCTGTTATTCTTCCCATTGTTTGTTCATCCCAGTAGTCTCCAATGTTGGCCATTTTGGGATTCTCGATTGTCCCAATGTTGAATTTATTTACCTTGATTGGCGTGGAAATAACTTTAGATTCTATAGGTTGTCCCTCCACTTCTCTTTCACCTTCTTATTTGATCTGAATATTGTGCATATCATCTTCATCTGGTGCTTCCTATTCCACATGGTAACATGACAACAATTCCTCAATTGTCTGTTTGTTCCACTGTTTCTCTTTTGTCATGAGATTGACTTCTGGTTCCTTGATGAATATCACACCTCTTATCTATTTAATTGTTGCATCTATGTTGGGGTTTTCATGTTCGAATGAAAAAGTGACAATAAAATTCTTTTGCAATGTCGTCCAGGTCGAAGTTCCTTTGCGCAGTTCCTGGTTTGTATAACATTTTGCTGGTATTCCCTCTAACGTGTGTATGAAATGATTAGGCCATTCCTCTGGGGGTGTCATTTTTCACAATATTCTGCACTTATCCAAGTGTACCGCTAGTGCCCCCTGTCCCTCATACTTATGCTGCTTGTTTTCTTTCTGTTATGCGTTGAACCTTATGCGCAGTAACCACTTACATTGGTCCCAATTTGTGATTGCCTCTTTGTGTGCACCCCACCATCTTGCAGGTGTGGCCTTGAGTGCTATATCAAGTGATAACAATGTCTGAACATTCATCTTCATATTGTTCCAAGAATGTTTCCAAATCATTTATTCTATGGAAGCTAGGTGGTTCCCTTATCTCCGTGCCTACCCATCTTACTGCATAGTCTATTCGTGCACATATTCTCGTGGACACTTCATGTAGCCTTTGTTTCTAGTTCTCTAAATTGGTATTTGAGTCTGTCACACATGAAGTAATGCTCCACCAACTGAGTATTCTGTCTGCAATTGGGTTTACATAATCCTCATCACGCGCAGTTGTTTTGTACAACTGGTTGATTTCCTCTAAGTCTAAGCACATAGGTTCTACAAACATTTCCCCTTCTGATGGATCTAATGGCACAATGACCCTGTATTCCCTTGACTCAAATGTCATTTTTTTTGTATTTAAGTTTATTATGGCCTGGTTGTCAAATGCCCAATCCAAACCACACAACGCTTGATATGGTGTTGTGTTGTCCACTATTTCAATGATTTCAAAATATGCTTTAGTGCACACTCCATCTAGGTCTATTGTTACTCCTTTCAGTCTACCGATTGGTAGGACTCTGTGTTAGTTTGCTAGTTTCAGTTGAACAGGTGAATATCCTAACATGGGCTCTCCCATGCATTTCCATGTCTTCTTTGGTAATACATTAACTTCATATCCTAGATCTAGTATTATATCTCCCATGTTGAAATCTCTGATATTGGCATTCGGTTTGAACTCCCTACTCATTCTTCTCCTTGTATGTAGGTGATTGACTATATTTTGTTCTAGTTTTGCTTCTGTCTTGATGCTACATTTTTCTAGTATGTTTTGCAATATTTTCACAGATGATGGATAATTTAATACTTTTATAGATGTTTGAAAAAATCCTTTGATTGTACTTACTTGTCCCATAGGTTGCATTTCATTGGTATGAGCCAATAACGGAGGCATATCACACTCTGATGCTTCCTTTCTTTGTTGTGTATTTGAAGTCGACGCCCTATCTTCCTTCTAAAACTCTTGTCTTTCTTCCTTAAATATCTCCTTCTCCTTCTTTGCGCCAAACTTTTTCCTTGGTTTTTCATTCTTCTTCACCCACTGATTTTGTATTGGCTCTTGTTATACTGTGTCATTTCCTGTTTTAGCTCCTCCATGGGTAACTATGTTGATGTTCAACCCTTCATCCCTTGCTTCGACTAAGATCCAGTGGACATTCTGGTTGTTTTGGTTTCTCTTTTCCTGAATCTTTACTAGTAGTGTCAGACATTCCTCTGTATCATGGTCTGATGTGAAACAATACATACAAGTTGCTGGTGGAAGCCGACATTCTCTTGCATAATGTCCTGGTTGTTGACAATTGTGACATATGACTGGTCCTCTACCTCGTGCAAAACCTTCTCTCGCTCATCCTCCACCTCTGTAGCCCGCTCAATCTCCTCTCGACGTGTTATATTGAGGTGCATGATTGTACTGCGTGGTATTATACTGAGGTTGTGTTGCATTGTACTGTGGTTGTGCGATAGTATATGGTTGTTGCACAGTATTATACTGTTGCTGCACAGTGTTGTATGGAGATGGAACTTAATTAAACTATGGTGTGGCTTTCCCAGTCATCATTTCTTCCTACACTCTATATGCATCTGATGTCTTTCCCTCATCATCTCCATGGTTCTACAATATTTGTTGTCGTGGCCAATGACTTGAAAAAGGTGCAATAGTAAATCTTTGGGACTGTCTAGTATTTTTGCATGATTGTGCAGTGGTATGGATCATGAATCAGTTTCTTTCATATTTCACACCATAATCCTCCTGGTGGTAATGGATTTGGCATTCCTGTTGCCATATATTGCGTGAATGTTGGACATTCGTTCTCGTGGTTCTCTTCTGTCCTGCATGTAGTGCACCAAACAACTTCTTGTTTGTCCTTACTCTTATTCTGGTTTAGCTGAAACGTTAAGTTATTCAGATCCTCCTTCAGTTCTTTGATAGTTGGGTCCATTTGTTGATACTTGTTTTCTTCCAGTTATAGGGCTACCTGCAGAGCCTCTTCCCGTGTTTGGAACTTTTGTTTTCACAATGAATATTTTAAGTGTGGAAATTTCATTGTAGTCTAGTTGGTTAGGATACTCAGCTCTCACCTGAGAGACCCGGGTTCAAGTCTCGGAAATGGAACCTATTAGCACTAGGAGTCACCTTTAGATTTCATGGAAGGCAATCCCAGTACCCATCAGGTTGTAAGTGAATGTAAGGGTGTTTAAAGGGTCAAATGGAAAAGGACTCAAGTGATAATGTTCTAACTCAGATAGCAGGGCTAGCATTCACCATAAATTAAGGTCTTGGCTAACTTCAATTAGTAATTTGGGAGTAAGTATGAGTAGAAGGAAGACTTGGATGAGATAAGTGTAGGGACTGATGTAAACATCAGGTCCACAAAATCTTGAGGAAATTTTCTTAACACAAGATCTTCTTGAACTGAGAAACTAAGGAAGCTAAATAAACATCATTATAACATAATGATCAAACATCCATCATAATGTCACCACAATCATTCAAAGCATAAACATTTAGCATAAGAAGCAAATAGACTGAAAGAGAATCTCATTTCTATTATTCAAAAAGTCTTAAGTCCAGTACATCACTAGATCACAGTTACTTCATCAAAATATTACAGTATAAGGTAGCCTTGCTCAACCATCCAAACCTACTAGAGAAAATGATCTATCTATTTATAACATTAAGGAGGAAACAGTTGGAGGTATGAGCTATCCCCCTTCCCTTTAAACACTCTAAACATTTATTTTATCTAACAACTTATCCAACCATCTATGCTATAAAATAGGAAAATGTTGGTGACTAATCCAACTGAATTTCAAACTAATTTCATTCCCTTTTGTTGTGTAGCTCCCTGTTTTCCACGTGTATTTCAAAGCATGTGGTTGTCTTCATGATTCCATATATTGCTTCTCCATCCTTATCCATCATCAAGTTATCCAAAATTTGTTAGCTTGGTCCTCCTAGATCCCTGGTCTTTATTGGCAGCTTCTTTGGGTAGCCAATCTAGGTAGCGCACTACAAGGAGAAAAGGTAGCGCCTGTAGGTAGCATCACTATGCTGCATATGTGTATAGACTCTACTCTCTCTGCAATATTGGATAGCGCCTGTAGGTAGAACCCCTATGTTGCGCCTGTGTGCAAACCTTTACCCTCTGTGAAATATTCGGTAGCACCATTAGGTGGCACCTCTGTGATGCGCCTGTGTGCCAATTATTTTCCCTCTGTGAAATATTGGGTAGTGCCATTGGGTAGCACCACTTACGTTGCATCTATGTGTAGGTTTGGGTAGCATTACAAAAATACAGAGCCTTCAATCCTTGAACATGTGCAATTTGTGGTTTTCCATGATGACAAAACCGTTTTAATCAAGAGCCTTGACTACACAATAGGTGGTGCCTTCTACTGATGGGGAAGCTAGCACTTAGTAAAAGTCCAAAAACCAAATAGTTAAGTGCTTAGAAGCCTGTATAGATGGCAGAGATAATATTTTCATATTGGTTAACCCTCCCAAAAAGATACATCCTCAAAAATGGGGCTTGCCCTTTACCAACTATTTTTTCATTTTGACCCTTAACCTCATACTCTTTCTAGTAGAAAGAGGATCTTCAATTGACACAATATACTTCTTCTTCTTAGCATTTATAGGCGTATTTGGTGTAGATGTGCTCTCCTTACTTTTTGGTTTGTCATATTCAATGGCAGCTTCAACCAACACCTATAGATTTTTTTGGGCTACCTCATCTTGAAAATGCTTCACCTTTGCCTTTAGCTTCATGTTCTGATATTGGAAGCCTTTGTTCTACCTGTAGATATTCCTTATTTGTTTATGAAGGGGCTAGGCCCTCCTTGCTACAAATCTTGCCAAGTCAAGGGTGTGATTATAGCCATCCATGATCTCTTTCATCTGAGCCAAGTTGACCTTATCTTATGCTTTAAGACAAGCTATTTATTTTCTTGCATCTCTAAGCTTCTTAATAAGTCTTTTGTAGGTCTGAATGTTAGGAGGAATAGTGGCATGCACAGTCTCATTAGGATTTTTCTCATACTCCTCTTCCTCCTGCATGGGAATTGTCTTGTATACCTCATCAAGTTCCTTGATGACTTTACTTTTAATCTTTTTTCTCAGCACAGGGTTTCATCTTTTATTTAAAATTAGAAACCGTTACCAAGGCTCATAAATGCAAGATCTTTGAAGGAATCGTTAACCGACTTCTACAACTGAAAACAAGGGACATGATATCAGTCATGGCAATCATGACTCAAGGTGGAGGTATAATGAAAGTGATAGGTGCTACGGAACTGCCTGATGAGTAGGTAGCACTTCCACTTCAAAATGTGATAGGATAGGTAAGAAGGATAGGGAGGCATGCCTATGAGATCATGAGTGAGGAGGAAGGTGTGTCACGTCAGTTTAGTAATGGGAGGGATCGACCTAGGGACAAGTCATGAAGGGGACCCAAATAAAACATGAGCTAGAAATGGTTCAAGGATGAAAAATCAATTTGATAATCAAAATAGAGCTAAGACTCAAAACTTTAATCATCCAAGGGGTCATACCAATCATAAAAAATTTAAAGGGATGAGACTTTAAAAGAAAAATTAAAATCTAAGGCTTGAAAAAAGATTGAAAACAAACTAAAAGACCCAAGGCAGTTTAGTGTGATAACAAAACCATTTGTTGGTTTCTATTCTATTATGTTTGATTTTGTACTAATTGACCCAGGGTTCATGTTTTTTCAGGTTTCCAACAAAGCCTCTAAAACTATCGACCCTCCTGGTAAACCAAAAGGAAAAACAATGCACAGAGTGCACTGCGCAGTCTCACCCAAGATAGTATTAATGGGTGGATGTAATAATTATGTGTATACAACCTAGGATTGAGTGTGAGGTATGAGAACTGTATGTTGAAACACTATTATAATTTGTAACCACAATGTATTGTTATTTACGAATACACAAGAAATATAACCACTCATTCATCCAGTATAGAAATATTTAATTAAAAGAAATAAAGACACACATGCATTCAATATCATAACACAGGTGTTACTGTGGTTCAGCCCCTCCTGGGCTACATCCAAAAAGATTTGGTTCTCAACTCTTTATTATAGTCATTCTGTCACTACAACACCATGCTTACAATTATCCTCAGTTAGGTAAGATCTATATGAGGTAGAATATATCGCACCAGGCTCCTCAGCTTGCGATCTAACCCTCCTTAGTCCTCTCTAGCTCAACAACTTACAAAATTAGGTCATAAAACAAAGTATTACATCTCGTAATAACTCGTATATAACCAGCTAAACTCAATAATACTCCCTCCTCCCTATGATACCTCGGTATCTATATTTATATGTTTCTGGCTCTTCAAATATTACAATACGCTGTAAAAACCCTAACCCTAACGTCGTTAGGTCTTCCCTAAATGCACGCATGTTGTTCTTCCATCCAGTTGTCGCTCACCTCATGCATTCTTTCTGTTAAGCCCTAATATTGTCCCATTACCCCTTAATTGGGGCACATTAGATTAGTAATGTTATTTTATTTATGTCGGCTTTAGGCCATTAGTTATAATTATACCTCCTAGTCTCCTATATATACCAAGGAGACATTTTCATTTT
>ML778083.1:1189078-1217795 GCA_009831015.1 Picea engelmannii | reverse complement strand
CATCTTGTACTTGAACATTTAAGTGGGGTAAAAGGAGGTTGCCCCCTCGAAGAGGCTTATTATCTGAAATTATCTCTTTTTCAAGTCGTTGAGTACTTTTCCTGAGGTTTTTCTATGCTATATTGATGTTTGGTTCTTAACACTTTCTTTCCCAAAATCACCTTGCTTTTCCGCTTTGGCTTGCTTCCAACAAAGTTTTTTCAAGAGAGAAAAGTTTGGGTGGCATGAATCAGCTTCAGGTTCAACGCATTACTTCAAGTAATTCTGAACAGAGTAATGTTATAGATTAGAATATGCGCATTATATTTTGGAGTAGTGTTTCTCAGTAGTAAGCTAGGTAACATTACAAGCTAGTTTCAGAGCGTGATATCCAACTAGGAGGCTAGTGATGTTACAATTTGGTATTAGATCAGTTTTGATAACGTGGTATGTTACAGTATGGTATCAGAGCATTTTGGTAATGGGGATGTTACAAATTGGTATCAGAGAAGTTTGGTAATGGGGATGTTACATCACAGGTATCATGTGGAGAGTTAAATATCGTTTAAATCGCAAATTTGTTGTATTTATGTTGTTGAATTTTACTATTTGGTACTAATAGTTGAATATTATTAATATTTATGCAGTTTGCTGAGATATTCACTAGTTATAGTACTAGTCCACTCCTTGGATTCTTGGACTCTGCTCATGGGTTACCTTACTCTAGACTAAGGGAGTTTCCATCACATGTATAGTATGTGGGGCTCCATTGTCCCCCACCCCCAACACCTTTCTTATTCGTTCCATCCTCAGTGTATGCACCCAAAGGCCACACATCCACACAACCTCTTCCACCACATCCATCCACATTGGATGCACTCGTATGCCACCCACCCCCACCACCATTTCCATCGTTCCCATCCATTGAGGCTACCACAATAGAGGTTCCCTCAAAGAAGGCTATATAACTGAGTGTTCCACCTTCCAGCGACTATCCAACAAGGCTCGAGATATTCATGGTGAGATAATGTGTTGATGATAATTTTTTATGTATCATGAATATGATTTTTTACACATTTGTTTAATTTTTATAACTTTATCATTGTAATTGAGGTTGGGTGGCATCACTGAGAGATTAGGGTCATAGAGGAGGGTAACACCCTCACAATTTTCAGTCTCATATGTGATGATTTATCTTATGTTAAATTACAAAGTATCATTTTGTAAGTCTTTTAATTCATTGTGGAAAAAAAATTATAAAAATGTTTTTTCTTTGTGTAGTCTTTGAAGCAATGAAGCATGCCTAGGACCTGTTATTGCATAGTTTGTAGCTAGGAGAAAAGGCTATATGATAGAAAGGCCCAAACTGGTGTAACATGAACCTATCCCACCCAATGTCACCACAATGGGATAGTTCTTTCTCTTTAGGGAGGTGAGGCCCAAGGGAGACATCCCCGATGACTTGGGGCTTTGAGGAGGCTAAGGCTAAAGGGTGGGCCCTCCAGGGCTATGCTCAGGCGATCCTTCTCTCGATACTCCATGTCTAGGACCTATGGATCTCGAGACATGATCTCCTAGTTATTGCTAAAAATTGGGGATAACATCTGGCTCCAACTTGGGGACATGTGCTCATCGTAGAGCGCATGAGAACCTCAACATCTCTGGCATAACCTGCAAACCTGCTCGATCTTGAAAGAAGTATCAGTAGAAAAATTGGGGTGCTAATGCCACCCCAACACACACACACACACACACACACACACACNATGATATAATACACGAGTGCAAAATGCCTACTTACCTATACTTACCTGTGAATTTAGGTCTCCAGTGGGTATTAATGATTGATATGTAAATCATTTACTGGCAGCTTTAGGGCCCCTCCCTCCATGGTCTCTAGATTGAAAGAGTTTGTACCTGCACAACTCATGATTCTATAAGGACCTGTCCATAAACTGTCAAACTTTTTTTGCATACTAGGTTTCTCCCTTCTCTTATCCAATAGCAATACTAGATCTCCTTCAATGAAGTTTCTTTCCTTGTTTTTATGGTCAAAGGGGTTTTTTATCTTCTCTTGATTTCTTTCCATCTGACCAAAAACACTCCTCCTAGTCTCATCTAGCTCTATTAGCTAATTGATCCTTCCTTGGATTTCTTCCATATCTGTAGCATATTTTTGAGTGAAACGAAGGATAGGAATCTGGAGGTTCACAGAAAGATTTGCTTCTAGTCCATATACTGAGTCAAAAGGAGTTTTTCCTATGGAAGTTTTTGTCATTATTCGGTCTACCCATACTGCATACTTTATTTTGCTATCCCAAGACTTCTTATTTTCCCCCACAACCTTCTTTAAAATATTCATGAGGGTTTTATTGGTTGTTTTTTCTAATCCTCTCCCTTGTGGGTAATAGTTAGAGGAGTGGGATAGGACAATGCCATATTTGAAGAAAAATTCTACTAGAGCATATGAGCTGAAAGATTTGGAATTGTCTGTAGTGATCTTGGAAGGGACACCGAACCTAGTTATGATTCGGTCTTCCAGAAAATTCATGACTACTTCTTCGGTGGCCTTTTTTTGTAGGAATAGATTCGACCCATCTAGTGAAATAGTATGTGGCTATTAGGATCCACCGGTATCCATTACTGGAATTGTCCTTAAACTCCCCAACAAAGTCCAAACCCCACTGCTGAAAAGGTGCTTCTATCACTATGGGTTTTAGGGGTTGCGCTGAGAGTTTTGGTTTACTGGAGAAGTACTGGCAGGGCTAGCAAGATCATAAATGATGGTGGGTATCGGAAAAATGTGTTGGCCAGTAATGCCCTACCCTCAGGATATTGTGGGCATTAGTATGAGCTGTAAAGTGTCCACCACAGTACCCAGAGTGCAATTCTTCCAGTAGATTCTTTGCCTCTTCTTTGTTCACACATATAAGTATAACCCCATCAGGATTCCTCCACCCAACTCCATCTTTGGTCAAGCAGTATTTCATAGATTTTAATCTCAAAGCCCTTATTTTGTAGTCTATTAGGTGATCGAGGAAAGACAAGTTCTTTAGATAGTACATGATATCATAATACCACTCATCATGCTCTAATTCACTGACCATCACGTTTATTTGCTCACTCTATTTGTATGGATTCTTGGTTGCTCTCAGTTAACATTTGGGATAAACCTTGTCCCTTTATTATTTTGGTGGGTTTTATTTCTAAGTCATACTCCTGGATTTTGGAAACCCACTTTCCCCTAGTACCCATGCAATCTTGTTGCGATAAGACATCTTTTATGGCTAGGTATGGGACATAAGCCTTAATTTTATTGTAACTGACGTAATTTCTAAAGTGTTTGAGGGACTTGACCAAGGCATACGCTTGTTTCTCAGTGATGGAATAATTTAACTCAAAATATCTAAGGACCTTTATCATAAAATCCAGGAGATGTTCATAGTCATCAACATCCTTCTGCATTAGAACACCTGCAATAGTGTCCTAGGATGCAAATGAGAATATTATGAAATCTCGTGAAAAATTAGGGTTGATCAGGACAGGAGCTTGGGAGATAGCATATTTTATATCTTCAAAGGATTTGTTGGTCTTATCATCCAACTTGAAAGAAACATCCTTCTTTAGAAAAACACTCCAAGGTTTTATCCTCTAGGCAAAGTTTGGTACGAATCTACAAATGAAGTTGATCTTTCCAAGAAATGATTGGAATGATTTTCTGTTGGTTGGGGGGCAAACATTCTTTATTGATTGGAATCTTTCAGGGTCAATGGAAACTCCTCCCTGTGAGGCCACGTAACCTAATAACTTTCCTTCATCGATACCGAAGACAGATTTCTTGGGATTTAGCGAGATACCGTACTTCCTAGATCGCTCAAAAACAATCCTGAGGTGCAAGAGATGGTCTTTCCTATCCCTGGACACAAATGTAAGGTCATCCTGGTAGATTATGATTTTTTTGTATGAGGTCCCTGAAGGCAAAATCCATTTCTCTCTGAAAAATAGCATCGACATTCATAAGACCAAACGACATTCTTAAGTACATAAAGGTTCCCCATGGTGTAGTAAATGCATTTTTGAGCTGGTCTTCTCTTTTGAGCAACACTTGGTTGTATCCCAAAAACCCATCCAACATAGAAATCATCCCTACCCATGTAACCCTTTGAAGAAAATGTTCCATGTTTGTGAGAGGGTAATTGTCTTTCAAAGACAATTGGTTGAGGTTGTAGAAATCAACACACAGGCATATGTCACCAGTATTTTTTCAAAAAACTACCAAATTTGACATCCAAGAGGAATATCTGATAGGGGTTATGATACCAGCATCAACCATCTTCTGGAGTTCCTTCTGTATTTGTCTTGCTAACTTTGGATTGATGTGTCTTAGCTTTTGTCGGAAAGGTTTGGCTCCTTCTACCAAGGGTATAGCGTGTTGGATGACGTCGCCCCTATAGGCCTTCAAATCATCATAGTTCCAAGAAAAGGTGTCCTTGAATTCCTTGAAAAGTGCTAGGATCTCTATCCTTTCCTTCTTTTTGGTGCCTTTACCTATTTTGATCATTCTTGGGTCTATTTTTGTACCGATATTGAATTCTAGGGCTTCGTCATCTTGTTTGTTGGGTCTTTTCCCTTTGAAAACATCATGCCTATCAAAGAGGTTTTCGAGGGGAACAAAACCTTTCGGTAAGGTATTGCTTTGAATATTTATAACTTCTAGTTTTATGGAGTCAGCTAGAAAAGTAATTTGTGAATCGATGAATTCCTTGCTGTTTTCCATGAACCTAATGATTTGGTCATCGTCTTCAAAAACTTTCCAATATTCGAAATTATCAGGGGCAGAAGGTCTAAATAGGACCTCCATTTTTCATAAGTCACAAAGAGGTCCCTCACGAGGTTTTAAAGTAGAAGAAGAAACAACCAAGGCATCTTCCATGTGGTTTTCCTATCGAGGAATGACTTCAAGTGAAACTATTTTGAAGGATTTTGAAAGGGATTGGGCCAGGTCTTGGTACTTCTTTAGCTTCTCATTTTTAGTGGAAAATTTCATCAACACTTGTGATACAATGAAGTCTGAGTCTCCCTTTTCCCTTAGGTGCGCAACACCTTTGTCAATTGCTAAGTTAAACCCTAGGATCAAAGCCTCATACTCAGAAATGTTATTGGTGCAGTGGCAATCCAACCTATAGGAATGGTAAAAGGTTTCACCATAAGGGGTTGTCAAGACAATTCCAGTGCCTGACCCATAGCTCGAGTGAGATCCATCAAACTCTAAAGTCCAAATTCCTTCAGACTCCTCAACGGTGTCAAAATCTAGGCTTCCTTCCTGGACAAACCAATTGCTTACGTTACTGTCAATGCATAAGAGTTGGTCACTTTCCTCATCAAAGGTTTCAACTGGGGATCCCATGAAGGGTTCTTTGTGGATAGTGAAGAATCCTCCTTTGGGGTGAGGGATGATTTCTTTAGACTCTTTTTCTTGGAAACTCTCAGCCAAGTGTTTTATGAGGTATTTGTGGAGAATGATACCCCAAATGCTCACAACATCCACAACCATCACATCTAGAAAGAAAGGGGCACTAGGGAAAGAGTCAAAGACAACTTCTATCTCCTTAATGAATCATCTTGCAAAACCACCTCTGGAATTTGATTGTGAGAGGGTTAAACCCAATTGTTGCATGGTCTCCTATGTGATGACGTTGGCTGAAGAATTTGGATGCAAGACAGATTTATGGAGGAAGGCGTTGTTGATTTGGAGAGTGACGTAGAAGGGTGTGATACCACCCTATTTCAGACTGAAGTTGTCTACTTGTTGGATAAAGAGAGGGGCTTCCTCGGGAGGGAAACACTCAAAGGTCTGAGATAGTGGGATTTTGGTTTCCTCCTCCTTCTACTGGAAAGGTTCAGGTTCTGTGGGATTTTCCTGAAAAGAGATATCCTGCACATTGGTATGTGAAAAAATCCATTTCCTTTTAGGAGGGGTGGGTTCAACTTCAAAAAAATCCAAGGGTTCAAGTTCAATGACCAAAGCCACACAGGTGTTCCAAAGGTCATTATTGCATGAGAGGTTGACCTGACAGATGTATTCTTCGAATTCAAGGTTCCTCTCAATTTGATAGGCTAAATCTTGTTCTTCTTCCAGAGTTGAGGGTGACCGGTCCCTGAGGGTAAACTGCAAGACACCTTCCAAAGAATTCAAATAGTGTTCCAGGATGGCTTCTTCTGAGTTGAGTTTTGGCTGGACTCGTTTAAGGAGAAGGTTGAACCTATCACTAAAATCCCTAACGCCCTCACAGGAACCTTTGCAGATATCAATGTACTGATAAAACAAGTCTTGTGTGTGTTCATGGTTGCACCATCTTATTTTGAAATATTTTTCCAACTCTTCAGGAGTTTTTATGGCTCCCTTTGGGAGACCATCAATCCAAGTCTTGGCATCCCCCACAAGGGAGCTTGCAAAAATCCTCAAGAAGACATTGAGATGTTCTTGACTGGTTTGATGAAATTCTAAACTATCACAGAAATGAGGTCCAATGGGAGTTACCGAAAACCTCTTTCCCTAAGAAGAGGGGTAACCAAGAATTGACATTCTTTGGTAAATCATGCAAACCACCCTGGATGTTACTTAGATCAACATAACTGAAAGTCTCTAGATGAGACAACTTGTGTGGATCAGGTGGAGGGGTAGTGCTTTCAGGGACAATAATTTCCACAGCAGAGGGGTTTGAGTATTGATGCCCACTATGGGTCATCATTGTTGGAGTCGCCAGATAATTTACTTTAAACTATCAAAGAAAGGGAAAACAACCTAGTGGAGTCATGAGGTAAGCTTGTAGGATAAGGGCTCTAGAGGCAAATCTTACCAAAAAGTGTCATCTGAGGAAGGTTTGACTCAGTGTTCCCCGACAGTGGTGCCAAAATGTTATCGCACAGTTTGTAGCTAGGAGAAAAGGATATAAGATAGAAAGGCCCAAATGGGCATAACAGGAACTTATCCCACCCAATGTCACCACAATGGGATGGTTCTTTCTCTTTAGGGTGGTGAGGCCTAGGGGAGATGTCCCCGGTGACCTAGGGCTTTGAGGAGGCTAAAGGATATTAAGACAATGTTAAAGAATTCCCCCTCACAGATCACCACCAAACAGATAGTCCCGTCTAAATAGCCAATAATAAAGTAAATCCCCAATGAAGAATACATGCATAGAACAAAACAACAACAAATTGATATATGCAAGCTATATTTCAATGGGTTAGTACTTCATAAGATTATCTGATGAATATATATATAAGCAATTAACAATAAATGTTGACGAAGTCAATGTTTATCAATAGTAATGAAAAGATATAACACTTCACCAATAAATATTGGGACAATGTGGCACTCAATGTAATCAATCAACACTTCATTCAATTAATGCCTAAACCATCATTCAATTTCTCTCATAACAAGACGTTGTTGCATTAAGGATGAAATAACCAATGATGCATCAACAACTTAGGGTTAGTAGGTTAGGATTTAAATTTTAAATAATTTAGAGAGTTGTTTGATCAGCATCACTTCAACATTAGAGGAATTTCAAATCAATGCCTTAAGGTTTAATGGAGTCATAAGTGAAGGACGCAAGATTTGAAGGAGGAAACATTTCAAGGAATAGAGGGGAGAGCTTTGAGGTGTTTCAAAGGTAAGGCCTCAAAAGAAAAAACTGAGGGGAGAGAGGCTCACTCCGGTGTTGCTAAAGCAAGGCCTCATGCTCTCTCCTCCTTCCTGGAAAAATGTCTAGCTAAAGAATAAAAATATAACCAAAACAAGAGCCTTTGATGAGGTGACGTGTTGCTACAACAAGGCCTTTCAAAAAACCCTAGAAAGAGTATGGTCCTAGTGTAGCAGACCTAGGACAGGGACGTCTCACTCTTCTTGGATTTCAATTGGTACGGCTAGCAAAGAGGAAGAAGAAATAGGAGTGTAGCTATGGCTAGGCTCTTTCTTCCTTCTTCAATGGCTGAAAGTTTCTCTATCAGGGGACATGAGACAAGGAACTACTTGTGTTCTTGTCACCTAGGGTTTTGATTCAACAAAATTCATAAACACATGCAAGAAATTAAACTACAACCATTCATTCAAGAAGTTTTGCAGAAAAATACTTGCAATTCATCAAGAAATAACCATGAAAACCCTAGTTGTAACACCTTCCTTCAAGAGAAACACCATAAATGAAAAAAATCACTTCCTTCAACAAGTGCACATCACTTAATCTAGCCAAATACCCAAGAGAGGGTGTAAATTTCAGTATCTTTATGGAGTGAATGAGTTATCCTGATAAAATGAGGATCAAAATCCTCAATATATACTGTATCAATGACCTAATTTACTTTTTAGGTCATAAAAAGGACGACAAGGCCATAATATCAAAATTATATTGTTTTTACATTAAATGCTAGACTAAAACCCTAATCAAGAAAAAAGGTAAGACGTCACCCCTTCCTAGAGTGACGTCTAATGGCTAGCTTGTGATGAGACCCCCTTTCCCTTGGCCATGTAGCCAAGAGTCATTGCCCTGGCATGGTAACCAGCTGGTGGAAACGTCATACTGCTAGGTACTCATGGACCTAATAGGCTGGCTCATGATGAGACCCCCTATCCTCTAACTAGGTATTGTTTTATTATTTTCTTTCGGGTCCCTCTAGTTTCTTGCTGAAAAACCTTTTATTTCTTTCTTGGGGATCCTTGGGTGAAGCATCTCAAGGTTTTATTTTTAGGCTTTTATCTCTTACTAGCTTGCTTTTACCTTCTGGGCCTTTAGCGCCTTCTTCCCACGAGACAATATGCAATCCTGAAGAAAGGTCAACCCAATGCCCGGACAAGGGGAGTGGGACAAGTGAGCGGGAAACAAGATGAAATATTGGTTTTATGATGGGAGAGGACGATGGCCTTTCAGAAGTCCCCCCAAGTGGCAAACCAAAACCTATGGACAAAGGCTTACTAGGATGCCCTGTCAATCCCCCCAAACATGGTGAAGTGGGTAAATGTAAGATCCAAGCAGTTGTTAGAAATAAAATGAATCAGATGCATATATTTAAAGGTTTTAATGATCAAAAGTGACACATACCATGATACCCAGACCAATTAACTCATGGAGAAAGAACTCTTTCTGATACAAGACCAAGCCAATGGTTATGGATGCTACTGTTGCTGACAAGACAAGGATGATGGAGGAATAAAAGGGCGGGCCCTCCATAACTATGCTCAGGTCAATCCTGCTCTCGGTACTCCATGTCTAGGACCTGTGGGCCTCAAGACATGATCTCCTAGTTATCCCTAAAAAGTGGGGATAACAGGCCCAAATCCACTTTAGGTGCTTCTTAAAGAAAGAGAAGAAAGATATTTTTTTAGGATTCTCCTGAGGGTGGCGAGGGTGGAAATGGTCAATGATTGGCCAATTATTGCCATTTTGTATCTAGGCCACCATATGGTTGTTTTTTTATGTTAGGGAACTTTCTATCATTTTGTATATTAGGCGTGAGGTGCCATTTTTGTAAAAAATGTACAATTTAGACAATGTTGAATATATATATATATATATATATATATATATATACACACATTTCATGATTTTTTTTTATGAATCTCATTGTTTCTACATTTTATATTGATTAATGTATGAATTTTGTGTGTATGAATGTATGATTTTTTTCTAAAGTGATTATAAATACTTACATTACACATTAACAAATCTCTTATGGTGGAAAGGATTGCTAAATACTAAATCCATAAGCAATTAATGGTTCCCATTACCTAAATATGACAAAAGGATGAAGTCCTTGTTATCCCCTATGCTAGGGATAACTAATGAGATTATGTCTCGAGGCCCACGGGTCCTAGACATGGAGTATCAAGAGCCATATGACTTTAGTTTGGCCTTGGAGGGCCCATATTTTCTTCAACACCTCGCATCTATCAGCAGCAGCAACATCCATCCCATCGACCTAGTTTTGAAGTAGTAGTGGGTCTTGCTCCATGAGGTAATGACTTCGGGTATCATGGTATATGTCACTATGATTCTCAAAATATTTGAATATGTGCATTGAATTCTCTTTTGTTTCATGATATTGCAAATTATTCCCTTTGACTTGTCCATACCTGGGGGTCATGATAGAGTGCCCTAGTAAGTTGTTTTCCTTAGGGATGAGTTTCCACTGGGTGGGTTTGTGAAAGGTCATCTCCCATTCCTTCCATACTTAACACTTTTCATCATTATCAATCTCATCTGTCCCTTGCATTGGTTCGAGCATTGGGTTTGCCAAGCCAGTAAGGGTTGTACGTTGCCTTATGGGAAGAAGGGGATAAAGTCCCAGAGGTTAAAAGTAGTTGGTAAAAGTTAAAAGCCAAGATGAAACATTGAGATGCTTCGCCCATGGATTCCCAAGAAAGTAGTAAAAGGATTCTCATCAATAAAAGGGGACCTGTAAAATAAACAAAACTTAAGGCCTAGTTGGTGGATAGGATGTCTCATCATGAGACGACCTATTAGGTCCATAGGCATGTAATGGTATGACACTACTATTCATATGGTCACTAAGACAGGGTAGTGTCTCTTGGTGGTATAGCCAAGAGAAAGGGGGTCTCATCACAAGCCAACTTTCTCATTTTCGTGAAATTCTTGTGGATAACGATGTCACCACTGGACACCACGCCAGGAAAATTTCCTCCAACTATTCTCTTGAAAATAAAAAGAAATAAGACAAAGAGTAAAAGGCATTGAATGGGCTAGGAAAAAATTGCATCCATGATAAGGTGAAACTCACCCTCTACAGAGGCACCCACAGGTAAGACCTACATTTCCCTGTCATCACTGCACCCCTTTCCCAAACATTCCCTACACAATATCATACATTTACATGACCTAGATTGTTTATCACTTGGGAAGCACCCCACATCTGAGGAGGATTATCCCAATATGACATCCTAAGACCCTCGCCAAACTTGGCTTGTTAAATAACATAACCTCTTGGAGCATTTGTCTGGGTAAAGGGGGGTTTGATGCACATGCTTGGGTAACTTGATTAATATATGTGATTGACATTGCTATTATCCCTGTGATTTATGAGCCCATGGAGGGCATACTTGTTGTTGTTGTAGTACCATGCCCGATGGATAGGTACATGTGGGGAGATGATTAGTTTGGACCTCAGTGGGGATAAAATCCCACTAGATGGGTGTTGTGACCCCAGCCAGGGGTAGAGGGATACCATTGGTTTGCACTAAAGAAAAATGAGGATGTTCCACCAAAGCCAGTTTGGCATGCTTGGACCTATGGGGGCCTTTCCCTCCCACCAAGATGATGGTCCTTGAAGGCCCCTGACATCATCATTTTGAGCCTTAACATCATCCAGTTAGCGTTTTGGCATGAGGACGGCTTGGTTGGAAAGTGTGGAAGCTTTTGAGGCCTTTTGAGGCCTAACGTTTCACTTTGGAGGAATAGCATTCCAAGAAGGGACTTAACGTCACCCTAGGAGGGGCATGACATCATCCCTAAAAGACAAAATTAGGGTTTTAATTGTCAATTTTAAATAAAATTGTATTTTTGATGTAAAGTGGGCATGTCGGCCTTTTTTTACTTAAATAGTAATTAAAGTTCATGATTTTTGTATAAGTAAGGGGTAAATCTCTTATATAATTTATCATATTTCCCTCATACAAGTGTGAGATCTAAAATTCGACCTCTTTTAAGGCTTATTAGCTGAAATTAAGTGGTGTGCAACTCTTGGAGGAAGCTTATTTTGGTGTATTTTTGGATTTTCATGGTGGAAACTCTTCTCAACTAGGGTTTATGGCTAGATTATTCTTGGTGAAGTAAGTAGAAATATGCAATCCTTATTTATTTTGAATGTTTATGGTGCATTTACTTGTTCATTTCTAAGATTATGAAATTTCTAGTGTGAAACCCTAGGAGAAAAGCACATGTTATTGTCCTCTTCTTTATAGCTCTTCACCTACTTGATTTTGCTAGAAGACACCTCCCTTGAGGGATATACTAGAGCCCTACCTTAGTAGCACTCTAGTATCATTTCTTCACTAATCTTCATACATTTGTTTCAAGTTTGATCTAAAAAAGAAGGAAATCACTGGGGCCTAGGGTTATCTACTTCCTAACATCTTTTCCTTTTAGGGTTTTAGATATTGAGGCCTTAGGTTACTAACACCTCAATCATATTCCCTTTGCCTTTAGCTCACCTATTATCATTTTTTTTTCCCTCTAACAATTTTTGCTGCAACATTGACTCCATTTACCCTAAAAGGCACTACTTCATACCTTGCAAGTGATTGATTGACTAAAACAACTCTTAAACCATCTACCTTAAGACCTTTACTAATTATTTCTAACTTTAGATTAGACTAACCTACTAACTAATTTGTTGTTGTTGAAAAATGTTTCTACAATCATCTATAACAACAACAAATTTATCTTAAAAGCAAGTTTTAAAGTTGATTATACATTGCCATCACTGCTTCTAACAATTACTATAACTTTGTCAAGTTTATGTTATCATTTTTGGTCATTTTTTAAGCTTTATTGAGGCATAATTGTGAAGCTATTGCTATATATACATTTCTATTATAAATACTTATGTTGCTTCAGATTTTATATCAGCTTGTTCTTTTTTTATCAAAAGTCTATGGTTTTATGAAGCACTAACATCATATGGTACTTACAAATAGTATTTTTTCTTGTTGTCTTGTTCTGTGCAGGTACACTTAATATTATTTTGCTTCATCTCATCAAAACCTTTGGAAATTTTGATTAGAGTGACCTGTGAAAGGGTTGAGACTTTCTTGATACTATTTCCTTAGCCTTATCAAACCTCAGGTCATAGGGGACGTCTCCCTTGGGGTACTACTCCTAAATAGAAAGAGGTGTCTTGTTTAGGTGACAGTGATAGGACAACCTCCTTGTTATGCCAATTTAGTGTTCACTTGCCTTTGGCTTTGGGCAAGTACAAATTGCGTGATAACATTTTGGCGTCACTGTCAGGGAACACTGAGTCATTATTCCTCAAGATGACACTTTCTCGGTAAGTTTTTTCCTCAAAGCCTTTATCTTGTGAAGTTTACCTGGCGACTCCACTGAGGGTGATTCCCTCTTTTCCATTTGATGATCCCTAGAAGGATTATCTGGCGACTCCACTAACTATTAAGCTAAACATGGCTTCTCAATGGGACCCAGGAAATTTTAAACCCTTGGATATGAGTAAAATACTAGGGTATCCTCGACGAATGCCTCAGAGGTATGAAAAATGGCTCCCTAAATTCACTGGTAGTGATGAAGAGAATACTAATAAACATGTTCTTGATTTGTATACTTTCTTTCAACTTCACCCTATCAGTGATGATGCTGAAGACCTAACAATGCAAATTTTCTCTGCTACTCTTCATGACAATGCCAAGAGATGGTATGATGACCTCCCTAATGCTAGTATTACATTCATGATTCAATTAGAAGATGTTTTCCTCAAAAAATGGGATCCTTGTGTTTTGCTAAAAAATCTTAATCACATGAAAAATAATAAGGATGAAACTATTAGCGAATTTCATGATAATTTTTAAAGGATATTACAACAAATCCCAGTAAGCCATCACCCGTCACACGTCTTTCTTCTTTTTTCTTTACACCAAAGCCTTTACAGGAAAAATATTTTTCCCTATCAAAGACGAAGCTCCTAGAACAATCCAGGAAATTTATAACATGGCTACAGAAATCAAAGCCAACATATCCTCATTCAAAGAACAATCCTTTATTCTAGAAGTCAAGGTTTGTCAACAAAAAGATACCCCAGATATTCTCAAGGGAGTACCCTCCCTTGATACATATATTCAAGAAACCTTGAAAGATTTAGAACAAGACATCAATCAATAAGAGGTTGAGGAAGGGGTCTTGATGAAGGTTACCAATCCCATGGGGAGGCACAAGAATTTAATCATGCTTCTAGAAAGGATAATGAGTACCTAGTTGAAGAGCGAGAGCCTAAAGGTATTAAACATAATGATGAAGAATTAATGTGTGCTCCTCCCTTTGATGAAGCCATCCCAAATCCTATTTTTCCTGTACAAGAAGAAGAGGATGAGGTTAGTCACTTCCCTTTTCAGGATTTTGATAATACTTTATTCAATGACTTGTAAAGTGAAAAAGTGTTAAAGGAGCCCTTGGTTGTTTAAAGCCCTTCATGTTATAATAAAGGTAAAGATTTTGTTAATAATATTGATGAGTTCATAGATGTCGGGAAACGTAAATGGGATGTGATTGGATATGATGGGAATCCCATTTATGACATTAAGGGACATTTACAAAATTTTCCTTTATAGATAATATATGAGGATATGTAATGTTCCCAAGATAGTATGCCATGAACATTGCATTTTTCATTGATTTTTATGTGTTTTATGGTTATGGAATTTCGTCAAACACTTTGCAGGCTTAAGTATCATGAGTTGTGCTAGAGTTTAATATGATGGTTTATTGTGTTTTTGCATCCAATAACCAAGAAGATATAGAAATGGAATGTACTCAACGAGATGCAAGATAAACAACACAAGAAATAGCCATAAATAACTCATATCTGATTTATTAATAATAGATCTCTCACCTCATACAAAAATGGTGCAGATTTGGAGTACATATAAGTGAATAGAGTGTTGGGATGATAAATCCTCCAAGATACAATATACAAGAATATCTAGGCTTCCAAAATCCTCTACAAGCTTAACACCAAATAAAACTAAAGACCAGTGGATATCCTCTGCTGTAGGTGATGCCCTCTCTAGCACAATGCACATTTCCTACTAGAATGGCCCAAGAAAGGTACAACCTCCTCTGCAATGGACCCAAACCTCTGCTAAACTCTATAAGAAAATAGATTAGGTGATGGAAAGAAGTTATGAGCAATATCAAAGCAGTAGCTCATCCAGAAGACCCCCAAACCACAATATCTCCAATAACAAGTGTGCCCTCTTACTGGAAACCCTCATCGATGTGCACTGTCTTTCTCTCTGAGCCTACTATTGCTGAAGAATTCACATGCAATTGGGATAGATTGATGTATAATGGTGAGGGAGGAATATCTCACCTCTATGAGCAATCTTGGACCAAGTTTGGTGGGATATTTCACCACCGAACTGATCTTTAGGGTTTGTTATGTCAAAACCCTCAAAACCCCCAAGTGCTTGGTCTCACTAGCAAGAAGCCATATATCAAATTGATAAAAAACATAATGAGAGAATAGAGGCCCCTATATCTCTTTTATCCTCCCTTATCACCTTGTCTCTCCAAGTGATTTTTACTTTATTTAATTAATAATTAATTAATTTACTCACTTTAATTAATTAATTAATCATTGTACCTCTAAAAAGTGGTTTATCATTTCTTGTGATTTCTATGGCCACTGAAAGTCACTTCTCATCATCCTATCCTGTAGTGCTATTCCTCCTAATTCCGATGAGCTATTACACTAAGAGGTTCCTCCAAGTATTATGTCCATTATGACCTTCGTAGTGAATTGAATTAACATACAACCCATAATAACTCAAAATTATAGAAATCATTGGAATGCCATGGAACCAAAGCCAAGTTGTGTGGAATGGATCATGATGATGAAATAATATGACTGATGCAAGTAGGGCCCCATAAAAACCCTCAATATCCCATGTACTTGCTATCACCTCCATTTGGCTACTTTGGTCATCATAACACTTTGTAATATAGTGATGTCCTAAAGTGGGGACATTACATGATACTACTAGTTTTGACATTTGGCAACGAGGAGATGATATGGTTTTAGGTGATTTTCAAGTCTCCAAGGGATGCCTAGCTCTATGCTCTCAACATTATTTTCGGTCATACCTTGAGGATTTTGATGAGTATTCCTTTGAGCATTTGAATTTATTCCATGAAGAAGATTATAAACCACCGTTGTGCTCAGAACTTGGTAAGGGTGAGGATGTCGCTTGCCTGAAGAAGGGTACTAATGACAAGGTTTTATATCCTCCTTTGATTACTTTTCCTCACTATGTCACTAAGCATGGAGTTGGAAAATATGTCCCTTGTCTTGAGTTTTCTCTAGGAAAAATATTTCTTTTAGAATTCAAGGGTAGGTTGAAAACCCTAAGAAGAAGTTTATTATCTAAGTCTTTCAGCCTTCCCTTAGGAAATTTTTGGTCATCCTTTAGGTTCTTACTAGTCCCTTTTCAGACCTCAAGATGTGAATATGTCTTAGGTAACCAAACTTCAGACTCTTTGAGTCAGTCTTTTGAACCTTTGATTTTTCACGATCCCTTTCTGAGATGGATTGATAACTTTCCTAAGAGTGTGCCTTGGCATAATTTTGTCCCTCCCTCCTACTTCCATGAGTTAGACTTTGTGATTTCCAATGATGCAGTACATTTTCTAACTCATGTTATTTTTGTGCTTGACTTATCATTGTTTTGGTTTATGATGAAGCACAGAGGCAGGTATTATGAGATATTTCTAAGATGATTTCATTGGCTATTTGACTACACCTAGTATCCAACTAATAGGTAAGTAGAGTTAAGTAGGTAGGCATTTGCATTCATTGTATATACCATCTACATATGATGTTAGACAAGTGTAGTTGTATTCCATTTATATATATGATTTCTTACATTTATTTCATTGTATCATATATGAGCCAGGGGTGATATCACCACCTCAAGAGATTACTAATCATTTTTGTTGAGATACAACAGGTCACAGGTCATGCCCGATATGATGAGGTTCTCATGCGCTCTACAGTGAGCACATGTCCTCGAGTTGGAGCCAAATGTTGTCCCCTATCCTAGGGATAACTAAGGAGATTATGTCTCGAGACCCACAGGTACTAGACATGGAGTACCTAGAGCCATATGACTTCAGCTTGGCCCCAAAGGGCCCATATTTTTTAACTCCTCCCATCTATCATAAGAAAAAAAATCCATCCCAACAACCCAGTTATGAAGTAGCGGTGGGTCTTGCTCCATGAGGTGATGAGTCCAGGTATCATTGGTATGTGTCACTATGATTCTCAAAACATTTGAATATGTGCATTGAATTCTCTTTTGTTTCATGACATTTTCTTGGAAATTATTCCCTTTGACGTGTCCATACTTGGGGGGGATGAAATAGTTCCCTAGTAAGTTGTTTCCCTTTGGTATGAGTTTCCACTCAGTGGGTTCATGAAAGGTCATCATCCATTCCTTCCATACTTACCACTTTTCATCATTATCCCTTGCATCTATCCCCTGCATTGGTTTGGGCATTGGGATTTCCAAAATAATAAGGATTGTACCTTGCCTTGTGGAAAGAAGGGGCTAAAGGCCCTAAGGTTAAAAGTAGCTGGAAAAAGTTAAAATCCAATATGAAACCTTGAGATGCTTCGCCCATGGATTCTCGAGAAAGTAATAAAAGGCTTCTCAGTAAGAAAAGGGGACCTGTAAAATAAAATAAAACTCAAGGCCTAGTTAGTGGATATGAGGTCTCATCATGAGTCAGCCTATTAGGTCCATGGGAATGTAGCGATACACCACTAATATTCATCTAGTCACCAAGCCAGGGTAGTGGCTCTTGGTGGAATATCCAAGAGAAAGGGGGTCTCATCACGAGCCAACCTTCTCATTTCCATGAAATGCTTGTGGGTAATGTTGTCACCACGCTAAGACAGTGTCCTCTAATTATTCTCTTGAAAATAAAAAGAAATAAGACAAAGTGTAAAAGGAATTGAATGGGATAGGAAACAATTGCATCCATAACAAGGTGCATCTCACCCTCTACAAAGGCACCCACAGGTAAGACCTACATTTCCTTGTCATCATTGCACCCGTTGCACAAACATTCCCTACACCATCTCATACATTTACATGATCTAGATTGATATTCACCTTGGAAACACCCCACACCTAAGGAGGATTAGCCCAATAGGACATCCTGATACCCTCTCCAAACCTATCTTGTTAAATAACATAACGTCTTTGAGAATGTTTTTGGGTAAAGGGGGGGTTTGATGCACATGTTTGGGTAACTTGATTATTAAATCTCATTGACATTTCTATGATCCCTGTGACTTATGAGCCCATGGAGTGTGTAATTTTTTTTGCTACAGGACCATGCCCGATAGACAAGTACATATGGGGAGATGATTAGTTCGAACCTTCATGGGAATAGAATCCCACCAAATGGATGTTGTGATCGCATCTAGGGGCAGAGGGATACCAGAGGCTTGAACCAGAGAAATAGGAGGATGTTACACCAGAGGCACTTTGGCAAGCCTGGACCTATGGGGGTATTTCCCTCCCACCATGATGTTGGCCCTTGAAGGCCCCTTACATCATCATTTTGAGCCTTGAATTTATCCAGTTAGGGTTTGGGCATGAGGATGGCTTGGTTGGCATGTGTGGCAGCTTCTGAGGCATTTTGAGGCCTAACGTTTGACTTTGGAGGGCTAGCGTTCCAAGAAGGGGCCTAACGTCACCCTAGGAGGGGCATGACGTCAGCCCTAAAAGACCAAATTAGGGTTTTAATTGTCAATTTGATGTAAAACTAGATTTTTGATGTTAACTGCCCATGTCGGCCTTTTTTAACCTAAATTGTAATTAAAGGTCATGATTATTGTATAAATAAGGGGGAAATCCCGTATAGTTTTTATCATCTTTCACTCACACAAGTGTGAGGTCTAAAACTTGACCTCTTTTAAGGACTATTGGCTAAAATTAAGTGGTGAACAACTCTTGGGAGTAGCTTATTTTGGTGTATTTTTGCATTTTCATGGTGGGAAGTCTTCAACTAGGGTTTGTGGTTGGATTATTATTGGTGAAGTAATTAGAAATATGCAATCCTTCTTTATTTTGAATGGTTATGGTGCATTTACTTGTTCATTTCTAAGATTATGAAATTGTTAGTTTGAAACCCTAGGAGAAAAGAACATGTTATTGTCCTCTTCTTTATACCTCTTCACCTACTTGATTTTGCTAGAAGACACCTCCCTTGAGGGATATACTAGATCCATACCTTAGTAGCACTCTAGTATAATTGCTTCATTAAGCTTCATACATTTGTTTCAAGTTTGATCTAAAGAAGAAGGAAATCGCTAGGGCCTAGGGTTACTTACTTCCTAACATCTTTTCCTTTTGGGGTTTTAGATATTGAGGCCTTAGGTTACTCACACCTCAATCATATTCCCTTTTCCTTTATCTCATGTATTATCATTTGGTGTTTCCCTCTAAGAATTGTCGCTGCAACATTGACTCCATTTACCCTAAAAGGCATTAGTTCATACCTTGCAAGTGACCGATTGACTAAAACAACTCTTAAACCATCTACCTTAAGACCTTTACTAACTATTTCTAACTTTAGATTAGACTAACCTACTAAGTAATTTGTTGTTGTTGCAAAATATTGCTACAAACATCTATAACATCAGAAAATTCATCTTAAAAGGAAGTTTTAAAGATGATTATACATTTCCATCATTCCTTCTGACAATTACTATCACTTTGTCAAGTTTATGTTATCATTTCTAGTCATTTTTTAAGCTTTATTGAGGCATAATTGTGAAGCTATTTCTAGATATACATTGT
Source organism: Picea engelmannii (assembly GCA_009831015.1). NCBI lineage: Eukaryota > Viridiplantae > Streptophyta > Pinopsida > Pinales > Pinaceae > Picea > Picea engelmannii. Next base: position 1,198,201 of record ML778083.1, on the reverse strand, counting down.
TGTTATAAATACTTTTGTTGCTTCAGATTTTATATCAACTTGTTCTTTTTTTATCAAAAGTCTATGGTTTTATGAAGCACTGACATGATATGGTACTTGCAAATAGTAATTTTTCTTGTTGTCTTGTTCTGGGCAGGTACACTTAAATATTACTTTGCTTCATCTCATTAAAACGTTGGAACTTTTGATTAGAGTGAATTGTGAGAGGGGTGACACTTTCTTGATACTATTTCCTTATCCTTATGAAACCCCGGGTCACTAGGGACGTCTCTCCTGGGGTACTACTCCTAAATATAAAGAGGTGTCTTGTTTAGGTGACAGTGATAGGAAAATCTCTTTGTTACACCAATTTAGTGTTCACTTGCCTTTGGCTTTGGGAAAGTACAAATTGCATGATAACAATCCCATCCTAGTTAAGACTCAAGGAACCAATAATAACGATCATGTAAGATAACATAATCACAATAGAAATAAGAGGGTTGAAACCTCACATTACTCTATCCAAAATGAAGCATGGTTTATTATAATGGCAATCACAATATGTTACAAGTGTTTCTTAATACATAATCAACACATAAAATATGAGTGCACAATAAATCCTCAAAACAAATGAAAATATGGCTCAAATTCTCCATTAATCTTGCCAAAATGTTCTACAATGTATCCTAAGAGGAGAGCTCCTAAATTCCCAAATTCTCCACCCTTTACAATGGAGAGAGAGAATTCTTCTTTCTAGAGTGAATCTCTTCTCTTATACAATAAAATAATATTATTTTTTAACTAAATCCATGAAAAGTCAAATAAATATTATAATAATGAATTAGTTATATCTCTCCTCAATCCATGGTTGGCCATATTACAACATCTGGACATTAGCCTCTCCAAATAAATTCTCCCTCATCCAAAAATAGTAGTAGTATACATCAAATAATTCTCACGAAGGGGACACACCACCAAAAATAGGAATCAAGCAGATTCAAATGCCAATTGTCCACATGGAATGTTCCCTCCAATAATGTGCATGCATGTAACCACTCCACATGTGTGAATTCCATGGTATCCAACTCCATGGATGAATGTGCAAGATGCCAAGTGGATGGGGCATCCACAACAAAGTATTTGATCGATTCCTAGCCTAGCCTTGCCTTGCCTTGCCTATTCTTTCCTTACATTTTCCTTGCCTTGTGTTCCCTTGCCTTGCCTTGTCTTACCTTAAATTTCCTTTCCATTCCATGCCATACCATTCCTTTCCTTGAATTTCCATGTCATACCATTCCTTTCCTTGAATTTCGATGTCATGCCATGCCATGCCATGCCTTGCCTTTCCATGCCATTCCTTTCCTTTCCTTCACTTTCCACACCATGGAATGCCATGCCATGCCTTGCCTTGCCATGCAATTCCATGCCTTGCATTTCCATGACATGCCTTTCCATGCCTTTCCTTGCCATGTCATGCCTTGTCATGCCTTGCCTTGCCATGTCATGCCTTGCCTTGCATATCCATGCCATGCCATGCCATGCCATTCCTTTCCATGTCTTTCCTTCCCTTCCCTTGCCATGTTATGCCTTCCATTTCCTTTCGTTTACATGCCATGCCATACGTTTCCATGCCTTGTCTTGCCTTTCCATGCTATGCCTTGCCTTGCCATGACTTGCCCTACCTTTCCTTGCATTGAATTTTCATCCCATGCCTTGCCTTAACATGCCATTCCATGCCTTGGTCACCTCAACACTATAGCCATTTGGATGTCACATAACTCATATCCATGCATATACATTACAAATTTCATATGAGAATAATTATTTGTATTAATGTTCAATTAATAAATGTTTATTTATTTACATGATCCCTTCAATATATTATACATTCACAACATATTTTTGAATTATTATCCACGTACCAAAGTTCAAATTTTCAATTTGCATGTTTAGACAAATCACAAAACTATCATCCTCATAAAAACATAACAATATAAATAATATCCATAAATACATAAATAGATCCATATGTATACATTTCAAATGTCTATATGATTCTAACTCAACCCAACAAATACTCAGTAATGAATCACTAAGATAAGTAAAAATCAAAGTTCTAACCTTCTAAGGCTAAAATATCGGTTTTTACATTTACAAACTCCTAGAACACAACTATGATCTAAAATAGACTAATCCCTCCTTTCATATCTTTCCATGTAGCTTCCCATTTTAACCTATACAACAATAAATATACATCTTTCCATAACATTATGCAAGAAAAACTTCAAATCTAAATGTGGATTGCAATGAAACAAGAATCACAAAAAAAGAACATTTCTCATCCCAAGAAATAAAAAATACATTTTTTCTAGGGACATATGACTTAACTTTATATCAGAAATTTCCTTTCCATCCAATGAAGTTATTTTTCTTTGCCATGCCATGTTATTAGAACACTATTGAAATTTTCAAATAAAAACAAATTTTGAAGTCCTTTTTTGTTTTGGTCTTTTCAAAATACTTTTTTTAAATAGGAATATCATTTCTTATAATAAAATATGTTTATGTTACATCTTGACAGGGCTCATGAAATACCAACCATTAAAAAATTAACAGTCATTTGGATCAACAACTCTCACGACTTCAGAGTTACAAAATTGCAAAAGGTTTAAGCAAAAGAGAAGTACAAAGTTCACTTCAAGACTTCGCGATTCGGGAATTCAATCTGAAAGTGTTCAAAGCCCTAAAAATACTGAATTTGAGAAGCTCCAGTGTCCTGGAGACATGAATTCCCGCAAAATATTTTAAAATTAATCAACTGATGCGTTATATGCTACCTATCAATCTTTACTTCTGTTGACATGTGGCACTCATTTTGGGAACCTTAGTCACATCATTCGCACGATTTCAGGTGACAAATGTCACTCACGTTTAATGACATGTCATCAATAGTGTCGTCATTACTTCCACATAACTCTGAGAGATTTTCCTCCAGGAGATCAGTCAAGAACAAATTGAAACAAGTGTCAGAGTGTCGAAGTGTCGAAGCACCGAAGTGCCTAAATGATTGTAATAATAAAACACTAAATATAAATGGGCTAAGCATGTTTTAGTAGGTGTGATTAATGGTAAGTAATCACTCCGTGATTTCAGACTTCGGGGGAACTCTATTCACCACTAATGAAAACTCATGAAACCCCGAAGCTCTGGAGTCCTAAAGTTCTGAAGCACTTAAAATTAAAGTGACCTTAAGTGGTGATTAATTAAAATGAAATAATAAATTAAAGGTTGAATAATTTCTTCATGAATTTGACCTTTGGGAGATATCTATTATTCCTCATTCAAAACCCTTGAATTTCAAACCACTGAAATAACTTATCTTACTTATGATCATTAAAAGTGTGTTTAACGTGGCTAGGGTAAAAGGTTGGAAAATCTTGCGACCGTCAGGTACTAAATTTGACATATTTGGCATGATTACGATGTCAATGAATTAAATGTAAGGATAATTAGTGTTTATTATTTCTTTTAATAAATGCATTTTGAACTTCTTAGCATTTTTCCATTAGCATCTAGAACTTTCCTATTCAATAGTTTTGACTCACAGATTTTTACTTCTCACAGGAGGGATAACATCAATATTTGGAAATCATGGCACCACGTAAAGTAGGAAAGAAGCATGATCCATTTGTTGAGGAGCCGAACCCAAATTCAAACATTCTTTTAGACACTACCACTTGAATGACATACGTCATTAAATCATCGAAGCAGGTTGATGATATTTTAGAGCAGAAAAATGCCCTTTGTTCTGATGATTCACGTGGAGAAGAAGATGAGTCATTTGAAGCCAAGCTAAGATAGGTGGCTAAGGTGGAACTTCACAAAGTTGCATCTCGACCAAAATTAATTCCATATACTGATATGATAAGCTGGGCCTTAGAGCATGTGGATATCTCGACCAGCACCATATACATTCATCATAAGACCATCATCGACTCTTTTTGACCCAAGGACATTCAAGTAATGTACAAATTAACCCCCAACCACAAATATAATTACAATGCATCATTTATAATGAAGTTTGAGGATGATGAATGCACAAAATACGACATAACTATTCACAATATAGTAAAAACGTGGTGGGGAAATACAAATAAATTCAAAACTGATAACCAAGGTATATATCGTTAAGCCCTAAATAGTGTCTCATTACCCCTTAATTGGGCATATTATATTAGTAATGTTATTTTATTTATGTCAGATTTAGTTCATTAGTTGTAATTATACCTCCTAGTCTCCTATATATACCAAGGAGACTTTTTCATTTTGAATCATCTTGTAATTGAACATTTATGGGGCATAAGGAGGTTTCCACCTCGAATAGGCTTATTATATGAATTTATCTCTTTTTCAAGGCATTGAGTAATTATTCTGAGGTTTATCTATGCTATATTGATATTTGGTTCCTAAAATATGGTATCAGAGCTCAAGGTCTTGGGGTTTCACTGCTACATCTGAGACACCTTGGAATTTTCATTATAACCTTTTTTATAAAACGATTCAGAAGGAATGGTTTGGAGGATATTTATGAAATGAATCAAGGTACGTTGGGTTACAATTTCATCTCCTGATTCCTTAAACAGTCAGAGATATATCCTTTCTAATATAGGGTTTTGGAATCATCTTGAATTGAGTCATTGCAAAATTTCAGCTATAAAATGTTTTATGTAACCTTTCAGACCCTAAACTCCAAATTATATTCACATAAATTAGTAAGATATTTGTGGTAACAGTTTCAACTTCTGGTTCATCTTAAATTTGTATATACACCCTATGGAAGATAGGGTATCTGACTAGTCTCAAGCAGGTGTTCCGGGTTAAAAAATAATAACTTCTTCCTAGAGTATCCAAATTGATTGAGACTAGTTGCATTGGATAGTGAATAGACCACAGTAGTTGTGGTACGATTTTCAAAATTTTATATCAATTATTTTTTGCAGGGCAGGCTATACAAGTGATATCTCCTGGAAAGGATAAAAATCAGCAAGTTGTGGGGAATTTATCATAAATTCCACTTGGCACATCCAATTTTGATCAGACTTGTGGAATTACAGAGAATAAATATCAAACACCTACAAAAAATGAAATTTCATACTCACAAGGGCTGAAATTTTGGAGATACAATAAAAATAATATTGTCTAGCAAAACCACCTCAAAATCAATGTTTCAAGTGATACTTGGCCAACATGCCACCAAAAAAGGGAACTTCTACACCAAATAAGCCTCCAGACAATCCTACTTGGACTCTTTATGAAGGTGAAGAAATGTGTAGGGACATAAATGATTTACAAAAGAAGATAGTAACAAAAGATGAACTACAAGAAATGGAAGCTAAGTTGGAGGCAAATATGGATGGTTTAAAAGAGGAGATCATGGAAGGATTGGAAAATTTCATAATAGAGAGGACACCTGAAAGTGAAAATGTATCCCATGAAATTCATGATGAGGACACAAGGAAGGTGAATCAAGAATGGAGAAACTCTAACTTTGGGTTGAAGACCAACCACGTTCCTAAGATCAATATGAGGAATTTTGATGGCAAGGGCCCTATCACATGGATACTTCAGATGGAGCAATTATTTGATCTACATAATGTGCCACATACACAAAAAGTATGAATTTCTTCTTTATATTTAGAACCCAATCAATTTGTATGGTATAGATGGCTTTTTTCTCGCAAATCACTCGTAACTTGGAAAATTTTCATGGAAGAAATGATAGCACACTATGAGGATACAAGGAGAAATACATTCTTTAGCCAATTGATAAATCTCAAGTAAAATGGTTCAGTTACAAAGTGTTATCGCTCTGTAAATTCCCAGAGGTTGTTGTTAAGTAGAAGAAATTTACTAGAGGTAACCTTATCCAACCACTTCGAAATTGGGATCTAGCCCTTCCAATTTCAGAGAGGGATCTCTCTGTGAGATTTAACTTTGTTTTAGATTTTAGATGTTAGGTTAGTCAAATAAATGAGACTGTGTGTTTTTTTTATAAAATGGTTGAAATATTCCTTATGCATCCATTGGGCTATGGGGTCTATTTTATAAAGTTTGATATCAACGAACATATTTTATAAGGTGTTTTCATGGGGTAGGATAATGCAACTATTAGATCCTTTAGAAATTAAATGGTGGATAGTAGAAAGATGAGATAATCAATTATAACCAGGAAACATTTAAGAATTTCTTAATCATAACATCAGAAGATAAACATTAAGATCTTTAAAAGCCATAAATAGAGTATACAAAGATAAATTATGCAACTTCAACTTCTTTTAAACGATCATATCTAGAAAACATAAGTGATTATGAAAATAGGAAAAACATTTAAACTGAGAGAAGAAAACATCACCAACAACTAACATGCATGAATCTTGTGAAATCCCTTTTTATTATTGGTAGATATTTGATAAAAATTACAGTTCTTATAGCTTCCTTGGGCGTAAATATCAACCCTCAGTACTTCGAAGTTTGAAGTATTTATAAAAATAATTAAAAATGACCCTGTCATTAATGATCAGGATGTGGTATAATCTAATCCTAACAACTAGACAACAAGATACAAAATTGTAGGAACTGTTGATGATCTATCAGATTATTCATGTGGATTTTGGGGAAGGTTGTTGGTGATTCATTCACGTGACTCCGACTGCTCTGCTTGTTGACTTGGAAGACACACCTCATCCCTACTCAATCAATTCGCACAACTCTTCCCATCTTTGCTGACTATGGATGGTGACTTTTAGTAGCCTATGATAGATTTCATCCATCTCAGTATATTTGGTGAAAGTCGGCTTGGTGATGAAAATATATCTAATTTCATGTTGGATACTAAGGTCTAGCTGTAGAGTTTCTAGAAACGCCTTGCCTGTGATACTACCCTAGATTCTTGAAAACTTGGAACTGTCATTGGCCACCGTGGAAATCTTTTTCTTGTAGTCAGATAGGGTCATCAATTTATCATTTAGAGCAAGTAGACGGGGAAGGCCTTTCTTCTGCAAAACATCAATCTTGCTGAAGAATCTTTGAACCCCTATATCCATGTTCTGGGATTTCTCCTCCAGCTACAACATCAATCGTCTTTTGGTCAGCACTCTTTTAACCTCGAGGATGGTTTCCATTCTGTCTTCAATCTTCAGGTCTTCAAATTCTTCCCTAGTCTTTGAATTCAGAAACCTGATAATTTCATTTGCTTCTGTGGGCCTCTCTCCCATTTCTCCTTTGATCTTGTCGATGGCCTGTTTTCTCCTTAACACCAACTCATGTTGTTCAAACATGATTTTCACCATGGGCCATATTTCATTTATGGATTTGGAGATATCCATCCATATGTTCTCTTTGGCCTCTGCCATTGTTTTTTCCATAACTGTTTGTTTCTGCAGCTGTTGGATTTCCTTCTTTAGCTTTTCTGATGTGTTTGTTTCTCTATTGTAACTAGATTGGAAAGAAGTTTTTAGCTTCTGGAGATTCTCTATTTCCTGCTCCAATCTTTTGATTTATGTTCCTTGCAAAGTCATCTACTCCATTGATGTTGCTAAATCTTCAGATGTTCCTGAAGCTGCCACTGAGGTGGCAGGAGGAATTGTTGTAGTGGTGGTGAATGATGTTGTCACTGTGCTAACTCCTGTGAGGGGAATTTCACTCAGTGGGATAAATTCCATATTTGTTTCATGTTCCTTCTCCTCTAACAACCTTTCCAACTCTGCCTCCATTTCCTTTATCTATGTGTTTTGTTGCATGATTAGCTTCAACAATTCCTCCTTCTCACCTTTTGTCTCAGCTATCTCTCTAGCATGTGAGTCTTCTGTAGCTGGAAATTCCAGTTGCTTCCTCAGAGATGCTATGTCAACATTCTTTTTCTTGAGAAACTCCTCAATTGTTTTTACATTTGAAGGGTCATACCCAATTTTGAGTACCAATTATTCTAAATATTTAATCCTCTTATCCTTTGCAAAAGAAGATATTTCTCGAAATTTAATTGGGTTTGAACATTGTTCAGAGAGACCTGTAATTTCGCAGTAGAAGTGGAAGCATGAGCCAATGTGGAGAAAATCACTTCTCTAGTCTTTCTGTGCAAATCCATCTGATCAGCTGGATGAACCTGCTTGGCATCAAATTCCAGAGTTGACCTTTTGTAACCCGTGATCTCTTTTGGATGAGGTACCTGTGCTTGCAGTAACACCATGTGCATTCTTCCCTTTTTAGTATCAAAATCGGAGAGCAACCTATGCTGTGTTTTTGAAGTTTGCTTCCGGAATTGAGCATAAGTGTGATTTTTCAACATCTCATTCTTCTTCTTGATTAAGTCATACTTTTCAAAAATACTCAATTTTTTAGATGTTGGTGGAGGCTAGGTGGTCACAGTGGTAACAATTTTCTTCTTTAAGGAAGAGTTAGACATCATCTGATGGATACTTGAAAGAAGTGGTGAACGTTCTCCATCGGATACTTTGGTAGACTGTATCTCTTCTTCTCTAGACTTGTGAGTAGTGTGAGTGGTTTTAGGCCTTTTAGTGTACACCTTGAAATCCTCTGCTGACACCTCAGTGACTGAAGGTGAAACATCCTTCCTGGGTATTTTCTCCTTTGGTACCTGTGGAGTTGTGGTTTGTGAAATCATGGCTAGAGGAGATTGTTGTTCAATGTCTTCTGGAGTATTCACCTCCCACTCTGTTTGGTTCACAAATTTCTCGATCTATGGTTTGAGTGTATGAGAATTGTTAAATTATGTACCAAGGCAAGTGTTTCTCTTCCCTAAGCCCTAAGGGGGAGAAATTGCCGAATATGGGTCTTAGTCAAATTAATTTGTGAGATGCAAATTAAAAGATAACTTCATGATTGAAGTGAGGGTGAGTGAAGAGACACAAAATCTCAGCCACCCATCTAATCTAAACTCAGCCATTAGATTAGAAAACTCCTCACCTTCCCTCATGAGGTTGATTAAGGCAAATGGGCACACCCATGGTTGGTGGTTCAAGAAAAAGGGAGTTGAAGAAATCTTGGTGAGAGGCCAAGAGACTTTTTGGTGAGATACCAAGAAGAAGAAGATGCAACAGCAGTCTTGTTGAGAGAACAAGAGAGGAG
>ML778083.1:1170493-1183648 GCA_009831015.1 Picea engelmannii | reverse complement strand
CTGATGCTGAAACACCACTGTGAGCAGATGCCGAAACACCGCTGTAGCATATGATGAAACAGTGCTGAAACTGAATTTGGCATTTAAATTTAGTAGAAAATTCAGTGAGACTGAAACTGGGTGGGATTTTGAAAAATTAACAAGAATATGGAGAATTTTTGTTCTTCAGTCTCATCTCTGCAATGACCCCACATGGATCATAATGCCAAATGAAACTAGTGCTAAAATTCCTATCCTTTAATAACTTGTCTGCCTCTTCTCCTACAACTCGTCCGTTGCAGATAAAAGGTCCAATCTGCCATTTGATTCTCAGTTCTTGTTTCTTCTTCAAAGACACGAAATGAATTTCGTCTGAATTAATCATTTGCCTAATGTACTCCAAAGAGAATATCCTCAGAGGAATGTACTTGGGGAACTTATAAGGAGCCAACGCACACCCATATACTCTGATCTCTGTGTGATTTTGATACAGGTACCAGTCTCCAGTTTTGGCGAGGTCTGAGAGGTGTGAGATTCTCTAGAATTATTCATTTATCCGTGGCTCTGGTCTACCACTGAGCATGCTCACCACTGGGTGGTAAAACTACTCAATAAACTGTTTGATATTAAACTTTGTGGAGTTTATTTTGAGCAGAAAAGTCCAAGAGGTCACAGACTATGGCTTGTCGTCCTGGTCCATTTTCTACATAGGGAAAGAGAACTTATTTGCTTGAAAAAAGGTGAACATGTAGGCCATTATTGAAGAATACCGAGGCATTCCCTCTGTGGTGAATTTAAAGAGTTGTTCATGTATGTTCTCAGCCATGAAAGTTCTGTAGTCAAACTCGATGGCGTCTTTTTCTTCAGCAAAGAAAATGGATAGGAAAACCAAAATGGATTCATCCACCGATTCGTTTGAGAAATAACCGAGCATACAACATAGCGATGAAATAATTTGGTTTCCCTTTTCTGAAAACATGGAGGAGTGGTAAGGGGGATTTTTCTTGGGAAATTGGGCATCCCGTGGGAGGAAAAGCTCAAAAATCTACGCCCTCTGGGGAAAAGACAGACTTTGGTACATCTCTATTAGAACTTCAATGGTGAGGGGAAAGTGGGATTCGGCTTTAGATATCTGCATCATTTTATCAATGGCCTCAGGTGTGATAGAGAACAGAGTTTCTTCGGATGATGAAACTATGGCTCTTTGATCAGGGAGGTAATAAGCTTGGAATTTGAGGGCAAACTTGGGAAAATGGTGGATTTGGGGGAAGAGATATAGAGGGAGATTTGAATCCCAAAGCCCAATCTCATCGCTTTGATCCATGAATGTGTTGGACAAATGAGAGGGGGGGTGAATCAGTTGTTACCGTGATTAAACAATTATGCTTCTTTTAAATTCTTTACAAGGCACTCAATGATGATCACAATAATGCATAGAAATAAGCAATGGCACATTCAACATCAGTCACATATATGAGATACACAGAGACAAATATTTCCCAAGGAAACCCATAAAGGGTAAAAACTTCCTCTTCTTTATATGTTAAGTATTATTTGCATTCTTTACATTATCATACATATGAGCACCAACTCATTGTGAGGCTACAACCTCTGTTTTTGCAAGCTGCAACTTGCTGAGAGCACCAACTCTCTGTTTTCTCTAGCCCCCACTAGAAGGAAGCACCAACTCCTTGGTTTCTCTAGCACCAACTAGAAGGAATCACCAACTCCCTGGTTTCTCTAGCACCAACTAGAAGGAAGCACCAACTCCTTGGTTTCTCTAGCACCAATTAGAAGGAAGCTACAACTCCCTATGTTCAAGTACCCACTTGAACCTCTGAGGACACTAGTCCTCCCTAGCACCTCCCTACCACCCTGATTTATGAATATCAATTAGTGAGAATTATTACAGTGATATAGTGTTCAACAACAACTTACCAGTATCATCACTATTCTGAAAGATTTCCATGCTCTGTCTTCTTCACTGTCTTTCTGCACGCTTCTATTGCCCTTTTCTATTCTTTTGCCTCTTGTGCTTTCTGCACCATTCCGATTCAATGCACCTTTTGTCTTCTGTCACTTTCAGCTATTGCACTCCACTTCCTTCTTCACAGATGCATCCCTCACCCTAGCAACAACCCCCAATCTCTTCTTTTTCCCACATTCTTGTACTTCCCATGCATCTTGTGCATTCACTGTGTGTAGTGGTTTTGCATGGTTTGCATGTCGTTTTCTCTACTTGTTCATCATGGAAACTCTTCAACTTCTCTGGATATTAAACCCATGTGTCCAACATCACTGGGTGTTACGTTGAGATTCCTCAGCCTCTCTGGTAGATGAGACTCATCATCTTCTTTGGCACAGTCGAGATTAACCTCTCTGTTGTAGTCACAGGCTCTAAACGCTCTTCCAGCTGTCAATCACCTCTATGGCCAGTCCTCATTCACTGGAAGTTTCCCTTAGACTCTTTCTCTCCTCTGGTAGTTACATAGAAGTCTTTTCCACACCTCTAGTAGAAACCATCAGTATTTTCTTTGCAGTTACAATGAGAACCTTGAAATAGATCCCAACTATGCTAGTTCCTTCCTCTTGCGTGACTATCGGCGGTGAGCACCAACTATATAGACATTTCATCATTTCGGCATTTCAACATTCGACAATTCAGCATTCATGTGACCAAGTGTCTCGACACTCCCAGTCGTGATCCCCAAAACTCTGAAAAGGAGCTTGTATGCACTAGCTCCTTCCCCCATATTTCGTCGATGTGACCACAGGCGGTGACCATCGGTTAGTTCGAAACTACATTTCATTATTTTACATTTCGGGGATTCTCCAGTCAGTCCCTTGACTCCTCCAACTCTTGATCCCCAAAATGGGGTTTAGCACGGACTAGATCCTTCCTCGATATGACCATGGCCAAGACCAAGTGCTTATCCATAAAGTGTTTTTCGCAATTTTGCATTTCGGCACTTTGGTGTTCCCGTGGTGAAGTGTTCTTGACACCTCCAAGTTCTGGTATCCGAAACTCTGAAATGGAATCGGATCAATGGTCTGGTACTCCAGCGTTTCTAATTTCAGTGAATTACATTTCATGACTTCGAGTTTTGTGATTTCAGGGCTCCTGAGATGAAGAGTATTCACTCTTGACTTCTCGAACTCCCAGTATCTGAAACTCTGGTATAGAGTCTTTATCATTTCGCGACTTCGGGTTTTGTGATTTTGGGACTCCTATGATGCAGTGTCCTGACTCTTTACCTATAAACCTCTCGGTATCTGAAACTCCGGTGTGGAGTCTTTTATCATTTCGTGACTTTGAGTTTCCTGACTTTGGGACTCTTTATGATGAGAGTCTTTGACATTTCCATCTCCCGGTATCCGAAATCCCGGTATCGAATACTTTGAGTGATGCACCTTTTTTGGGTTTTTGGGATTTCACATTTTGGCACTTCAAGACTCCTAATGATGAGAGTCTCGACTCTTGACTCCTCCATCTCTCGGTAACTGAAATCCTGGTATTCAAAACTCCAAGTGGTGTGCCTATTTCAAGTTTTCAGGATTTCGCATTTCCTAACTTCACGAGTTGAAAGGTTGGAGCATTTCATTCATTTGAATTTTCAGTCAGCGAAAGAATGATCTTTCGCCATGTCTTCTTCTTGGATCGATGGTCCAGATTTATCCTTGATCCAACATTTCAGGTTATATTGTGATTTCGCATTTTGCGACTTTGGGACTCCTATAGTGGGAGTTCTTGACATCTCCAACTCCCAGTATCTGAAATCCTGGTAGTTGAAACTCTGAAATGGAGTTTGACCAACACTTCGATCTTTCCATTCGATCATCGTTGCGCTGCTGGTCTTCCTTGCCTGCTTCTTTCCCATCAAATGAACAAGCACACCTTCGCACTGCGTTCGACTCTGCGCTAATTCCTCCTGAGCTTACTATGTCCCTAATTTTCCATCGATGTATACTCTGATCTTTCGAACAATGTCAAGAATACTCTGCCTATTAAACATGTCAACAATCTCCCCCTTTGGAATTGATGGCAACAAAGGCACCCTGACATGTCCTTTTCTACCCCTTTGACATCAATGTCAAAGAAAGCACGCTCCCCCTGAGTTGTGGCAGTATTTTTAGGAGGTATCAGATATGCAATCAATACAAGACTCCCCCTAATAGGATGGACTTTCTTAGGTGTGAAATGGGATGACTCCCAGCTTCTGTCAGAGATATTCAAAAGGGGTCTTAGCTAAGGGTTTAGTAAAAATGTCTGCTATTTGTTCTATGGTTGGAATGTACTGAACTTGAACAACCTGATTGGTGACTTTCTCTCTCAGAAAATGGTATTTGATGGGAATATGCTTGGTCTTGGAGTGGAATACAGGATTCTTAGACACACTGATGGCTCTAGTGTTATCACAATGAATTGGGATTGGTGCAGCGCATTTTACCTCCAAGTCTGCAAGTGTCTGAATCATACATAATACCTGAGTGCAATAGGTAGCAGCAACAATGTACTCTGCCTCTATGGTTGATAAAGAAATGGAACCTTACTTTTTACTAATCCATGCTACTAATGAGTCACCTAGGAAGAATGCTCCTCCACTGGTGCTTTTTCTCTCATCAACACAGTTTGCCCGATCTGCATCTGAATAAGCAGTTAACCGAAAATTCTGATTTCTGGGATACCACAGACCATAAGTCATTGTTTCTTTCAGATACCTGAATATCCTTTTGACAGCTAGTAAGTGACTCTGTTTAGGTGTACATTGATATCTTCCAACCATTCTTACAACATGCATTATGTCTGGGCGAGATGTTGTGATGTACAACAGGCTGCCTATCATTGACCTATATGAATGCTGATCAACATCAGGTGAGTCATCATCCTTGCTTAATTTGCAGCTAGTAACCATAGGTGTTCCCACAGGTTTAGAATCTTCCATTTGAAACCTTTTCATCATTTCTCTTAGATATTTTTCTTGAGAAATGAACATCCCTTCAGACTTCTGAGTAATTTGCAAACCAAGAAAAAATGACAGTTCTCCTATCATGAACATTTCAAACTCAGATTCAATGGCAGAAGCAAACCATTGTACCAATGGATCCTTATTAAATCTGAAGATGATGTCATCCACATAGATCAATACGATGAGCAAAGAATTATCCTTTGTTTTAATATACAGATTGTTGTTAGTTGTTCCTCTCTTGAACCCTTTGTCTTTAAGATACGTATCAAGTTTGTGATACCAGGATCAAGGGGCTTGTTTTAATGCATATAAAGATTTCTTCAGCTTGAATACTAAGTCAGGGTTACCAGAAAGTTTGAAAACCTCTGGTTGTTCCATATAGACTTCTTCATTTAAATCTCCATTTAGAAAAGCTGACTTGACATCCATTTAATAGACTTTGAACCTTTTATGATAAGCATAGGCAAGAAATATTCTGATAGCTTCCAACCTTGCTACAGGCGCAAATGTTTCATCAAAATCCAGTCCTTCTATTTGAGCATAGCCTTTACAGACCAATCTTTCTTTGTTCCTGACAACTTGTCCCTACTCATTCAACTTGTTCTTAAAGATCCACTTGGAACCAATGATATTTTTACCTTCCGATCTCTGAACCATTTCCCATGTATTGTTTTTCTCAATCTGATCAAGTTCATCATTCATTGCTTTAACCCAGTGGTCATCTTTGCTAGCTTCATTAAAATTCTTGGGTTCCAGCATGAATATGAAGGCTATATGAGATTGTTCGGTGTTTTTGATTAGCTTTCTCTTGGTTTGTACGCCTTTGTCTTTTTCTCCAATTATCTGACTTGCAGGATGATTCTTTTGAATGATTCTGGAGGAGGAATTTGAGGTTCACTGCTGATTTGAGTTTGTCTGAGTGTCTGAGTCTTCATCTAATTCAGAGTCTTCATTTTTTGATTCTTGGACCTGTTCATCTTCAACTTTCGTTGTGTCTTCTGTAGAAGACTCATTACTGTACATCTCTCTTGCTGGGATTCCTTCATCAACTTTTACATCAATATAGTCAACCATTTTATGCAACTTCTTATTATAGAATCTATATCCTTTACTATTTGTAGCATACCCTAAGAATATACCTTCATCATCCCTATCATCATATTTTCTGAGGTTCTCATCATTATTCTTTATGTAGCATTTACTCCCAAAGACTTTGAAGTGTTTAATTGAAGCAGGTCTCCCAAACCATAGTTCATAAGGTGTATTGTCACTTTGTGGTCTGAGGTGAGCTTTGTTAAGAACATGAACTACTGTTTGTATTGCTTCTACCCAGTAGGTTTGGCCAATGTTATTCTCATTCATCATTGACCTGGCCATTTCCTGCACTGTTCTGTTTTGCCTCTCAACAACTTCATTTTGTTGTGGAGTTCTTGGGATTGTGTATTCTCTCTTGATCCCATGCTCATCGCAAAATTCCTTGAAGTCTTTTGACATAAACCCTCCTCCCTGGTCTGATCTTACTGCCTTTAATCTCTTGCCTATTTGAGTCTCAGTTAAAGCCTTAAATATTTTAAACTTCTCAAATGCTTCAGCCTTTTCCTTGAGAAAGGCAACCCAGGTAAGTCTGGAGTAATCATCGATAATCAACATGAAGTATTTTTCTTTCCCTGTGCCTTCCTATCTTGATGGTCCACATCAATCCATATGAACTAGTTGGAGTGGTTTCTCTATTGAAGTAAATCTCTTGGACTTAAACTATGTCCTGTTTTGCTTCCCTACTTGACAAGGTTTACACATTGAATCTTGGGGCTTTGATATTCTCGGAAGATCTTTTACTGCCTCGAGGTTTTTTATTTTGATTAAGTGGTCAAAGTTTATATGTCCAAGTCTCATATGCCATAACTAGCTTTCATCATGTTTTCTTAGATGACATTCTTCTCTATTTTCTTTCAGCACATATACATTATTTTCTATCCTTATGCCTTTGGCCACCACTTGTCCTGAGTTTACAGACTTTATCTTGCAGTCCTTAGACATGAACAACACTTCACATCCTCTATCACACATTTGAATTACACTGAGTAGATTATGTTTCAGCCCATCCACAAGTAGAACATCTTGGGATTTTCCTTTTCTATTACTTAAGCTCACCATCACTTTTCCCTTTATTTTCCCTGGAGCATCATTTCCAAAGGTTACGTTTCCTGATTTTCTTTCACTTAGAGATAGAAACTTGCCTTTGTCTCCTGTCATGTGTTTGGAGCATCCATTGTCTATATACCAAGGGTTCATTTTTCTTTGAGCGGACAATACTAATCCACACTTGTCACTTTCCTTGTTCTTCCAAAACTTGACATTTTCAGCAGGGGATTTCAAATTTGGTTCATAGTTCCTTAACCGACAGTCAATAGATTTATGTCCAAAGTTATGACAGGCGTAGCATTCAATCTCATTATTCAATAGGTCAAACTTATTGTTGCATTGTTGTCTACTTATTGACTGTTGATTATTTCTTGGCCTCCTTAGTTGTATGTGTCTAGACTTAATTTGGAAATTTGTAGTCTATGAAGGATTGTTACTTGACTGTATCATTCTTTGTTGTGGGAAGTATTTATTCCTTTGAAATCTTAATTGCTCATGTCTAAGTCTTAAGGAACAATTTATAGCTTTGTGACCAAAGTTAGAACAGTAGAAACAATAGCCATGGAAAAATTCTTTGTACCTAGGAAATGGTTGTCTTCTTTGTGCAAATCGATTTCTTCCATGTTGATGACATCTTTCAGCAGTGAGTGCATTACTTCTTTGTTCTACAGATTCAGTTCTAGCATCTTTTTCCTTACTCGTCCTGGGCAACTGATTGTCTTCCTTTGTTCCTACAGGTTCGTTGTTGTTATTGGTTGTACATTTGACAAACTTGATGGGTTCTTCGTTTCTTGGCTTGCCACTACTTGATCCCTCTTCATAACCCAAACCAGTTTTCAACTTTGGATTCCTTTGCTGATTCAGGATGGTGGCTAACCCTTCTGAGGCTTTGATACTTGACAAATTTTTATTATACAAGGCTTGAAACTTCTCCATCTCTTTCCTAGTTTTCACTACTTCTTCTTCTAATGCTTCACATCTTGCCTTCTTTTCTGATAACCGTCGTTTCAAAATGTCTTTGGTTTTCTTTGCCTCTTCTAATTCTACTTTTAGTAGGACAAGGTCTTCATTAGGTTTTTAACTATCTTTCTCGAACTGTATCAACAATTGTCTTTGCTTTCTGTTCTTGATTCTTAGTTTGTCAATCTCTTCCAATGCACTGATCAGTTCTCCTTCCATGTCAACCACATCTTCTTCTTCATTAACAAAACTCCCTGTGTTGTTATTATCATAATCCTTTTTGGCCATAAGTATGAATTCATTTAGTTTATCTTCAATAGAGGAGTCTTTTTCTTCATCATCTGAAGGATCATCATCATTGTTTACGCACAGACTTTTCTTCTTAAATTTTTTCTCTTTAAAGAAATTTCTGTGTTTGTACTTCTCCTCATCATCACATGCTTGATCCTTTCCTTTGTGGGGACATTTATTTGCAAAATGACCTATCCTACCACAGTTGAAACATTTGAAAGGCAATTTACCTTTGTATTTGCTTGATCCCTTCTTCAGTCTGTTCACAAATTTTGCTTCAATTTCATCGGGCTCAGAATCCTCATTCTTGTCTTCTTTAAATGATGCTTCTCTGGAGGTGGGTTTATCTTTGACTATTCTCATTTCATATGCAGTCAATGTTCCTAGAAGTTGATCAAACTCCGGTCATTAAGTTCTTCTATAGCAGAGACCTTCGGGTTGAACCTATCTGGGAGAGATCTCAAGATTTTCTGAACTAAAGAAGGTTCCTCAATTGTTTCACCAAGTACCTTCATTTCATTTACCTTTTCTTCTACTCTCAGAAAGTATTTTCCAACAATTTCATCTTCCTTCATCTTCAGCTATTCAAACTGTATTATGTATGTTTCAAGCTTGGCATCCTTTACCTTTTCATTACCCTCATAACTGCTAATGAGTTTGTCCCACATTTCTTTGGCAGTTCCTAGATGCATAAATTTTATGAATTCTGCTTCTGCAAGCCCACTCAAGATAGAATTCATAGCCTTAGCATTGAAGCTAAATTTTAGTTTGTCATCCTTATTGACTATTACAACTGGCTTCACATAACCAATATCTACCACATCCCAAACATCTGCACCTAAAGCCATTATGTACGTTCTCATTCTAACTTTCCAGAAGGCAAAGTTTGTTCCATTGAGTAGAGGGGCCTTATTGGTTGAATTTCCTTCATGGCTTGACATGTTTAAGCTCTAGGATCTACCTTTAGATAAAAGGGGTCAACTCTGATACCAATTGTTGGACAACTGAGAGGGGGGGTGAATCAGTTGTTACCGTGCTTAAATAATTATGCTTCTTTTAAAATATTTACAAGGCACTCAATGATGATCACAATAATGCAAAGAAATAAGCAATGGCACATTCAACATCAGTCACATATATGAGATACACAGAGACAAATATTTCTCGAGGAAACCCATAAAGGTTAAAAACCTCTTCTTCTTTATATGATAAGTATTATTTACATTCTTTACATTATTATACACATGAGCACCAACTCATTGTGATGCTACAACCTCTGTTTTTGCAAGATGCAACTTGCTAAGAGCACCAACTCTCTGTTTTCTCTAGCCCCCACTAGAAGGAAGCACCAACTCCCTAGTTTCTCTAGCACCAACTAGAAGGAAGCACCAACTCCCTGGTTTCTCTAGCACCAACTAGAAGGAAGCACCAACTCCCTGGTTTCTCTAGCACCAACTAGAAGGAAGCTACAACTCCCTATGTTCAAGTACCTACTTGAACCTCTGAGTACACCAGTCCTTCCTAGCACCTCCCTACCACCCTGATTTATGAATATCAATTAGTGAGACTTATTACAATGATATAGTGTTCAACAACAACTTACCAGTCTCATCATTGTTCTGTAAGATTTCGTTGCTCTGTCTTCCTCACTGTCTTTCTGCACGCTTTTATTGCCCTTTTCTATTCTTTTGCCTCTTGTGCTTTCTGCACCATTCCGATTCAATGCACCTTTTGTCTTCTGTCACTTTCATCTACTGCACTACACTTCCTTCTTCACAGATGCATCCCTCACCCTAGCAACAACCCCCAATCTCTTCTTTTTCCCACATTCTTGTACTTCCCATGCATCTTGTGCATTCACTATATGCAGTGGTTCTGCATGGTCTACATGTCATTTTCTCTACCTGTTCATCATGGAAACTCTTCAGCTTCTCTGGCTGTTAAACCCACGTGTCCAACATCATTAGGTGTTACATTGAGATTCCTTAGCCTCTTTGGTAGATGAGACTCATTGTCATCTTTGGCACAATCGAGATTAACCTCTCTATTGCAGTCACAGGCTTTAAACGCTCTTCCAACTATCAATCGCCTCTATGGCCAATCCTTATTCCACTAGAAGGTTCCCTTAGACTCTTTCGCTCCTCTGGTAGTTACACAGAAGTCTTTTCCACACCTCTGGCATAAACCATCAGTAGTTGCTTTGCAGTTACAGTGCGAACCTTGAAATAGAGCCCAGGTATGCTAGTTCCTTCCTCTTGTGTGACTATCGGTGGTGACCACCAACTATATAGACATTTCATCATTTCGGAATTTTGGCATTTGGCAATTCAACATTCGTGTGACCAAGTGTTTCGACACTGCTAGTCGTGATCCCCAAAACTCTGAAAAGGAGTTTGTATGCACTATCTCCTTCCCCCATATTTCGTCGATGTCACCACAGGTGGTGACCATCGGTTAGTTCGAAACTGCATTTCACTATTTCTCATTTCGGGGATTCTCCAGTCAGTCCCTTGACTCCTCCAACTCTCGATCCCTGAAATGGGGTTTAGCATGGACTAGCTCCTTCCTCGATATGACCATGGCCAAGACCAAGTGCTTATCCATAAAGTGCTTTTCGTAATTTCACATTTCGGCACTTCGAAGTTCCTGTGGTGAAGTGTTCTTGACACCTCCAAGTTCCGGTATCCAAAACTCCAAAATGGAGTTGGATCAACGGTCTGGTACTCTAGCGTTTCTAATTTCAGCGAATCGCATTTCGTGACTTCAGGTTTCATGATTTCAGGACTCCTGAGATGAAGAGTCTTCACTATTGACTCCTCGAACTCCTGGTATCCGAAACTATGATATGGAGTCTTTATCATTTCGTGACTTCGGGTTTCATGATTTTGGGACTCCTGTGATGGAGTGTCCCGACTCTTGACCTCTCAACCTCCTGGTATCTGAAAATCCGGTGTGGAGTCTTTTATCATTTCGTGACTTCAGGTTTTGCAACTTCAAGACTCTTTATGATGAGAGTCTTTGTCATTTCCATCTCCTGGTATCCGAAATCCCGGTATCAAATACTTTGAGTGATGCGCCTTTTTTGGGTTTTTGGGATTTCGCATTTCGACACTTTAGGACTCCTGATGACGAGAGTATCGACTCTTGACTTCTCCATCTCCCGATAACTGAAATCCAGGTATTCAAAACTCTGAGTGGTGCACCTATTTTGGGTTTTCGTGATTTCGCATTTCGTGACTTCGTGAGTTGAAAGGTTGGAGCATTTCATTCCTTTGACTTTTTAGTCAACGAAAGCATGATATTTTGCCACGTCTTCTTCTTGGATCGATGGTCTAGATTTGTCCTTGATCCAATGGTTCAGGTTATATTGTGATTTCGCATTTCCCGACTTTGGGACTCCTATAGTGGGAGTTCTTGACATCTCAAACTCCCGGTATCTGAAATCCTAGCAGTCGAAACTTCGAAATGGAGTTTGACCAACCTTTCGATCTTTCCATTCGATCATCATTGCGCTGCTGGTCTTCCTTGCCTGCTTGTTTGCAATCAAATGAACAAGCACACCTTCGCACTGCGTTCGACTTTGTGGTAATTCCTCATGAGCTTACTGTGTCCCTAATTTTCCATCGATGCATACTCTGATCTTGCCATCAATGTCAAGAATACTCTGCCTGTTAAACATGTCAACATAATGTGTCTTTAAACCATGGTTGTAATTTAGAAAAATCGAATTTGCACCTGGTCTCTAAGATTAGGTAATGTTTTTTAGCTAGCGGGATCTGATCGAGATCGACAGAAGGTAGGAGGAATGGATTTTCCTTGACTTCTGACCTTTTGGATTTCAGAGCCATCGATTCAACAGGTACTTGAAAACTGAAACAAAAGTGTTAGTAGGCAATGGATATGGCTGGGTCGATGACTGAAAAGGTGAGGAAAATGCACTTCGGGTGTGTGAAAGGTGTGACCAGTGCACAAATGGTGAAAACAAATTTAAATTTGAGTGAACGGGTATCCGTTGGCTGAGGGGGAAAGGTCACCAGACTAATGGATATGTTAGCTTGTAATAAATGGCCAACGAATCATTTGAAGTGCAAGGTGGCAAGTGGAGGATGGGTGACGAGTGTACTAGGATGATGCGGAGGGTGGTGATTGGAAGATAGGCAAGTGGGACATGACCTGTGATGGGTGAATGGAGGGGAAAAACTGATAGAGTTATGAGATGGGACTTATAGGGGGGTAGTGGAACATGACGTCAGGAGGTGGCAGGATAGTGGAAGATGATGTCATGATGTGGCAGTGATGAGGCAGTGCCGGTATGGTAGTATATCAGAGGGAGGGTAAGGTGGTAAATTGTTTAGAGACAGGGGGTTCGATGCCATAGATTTGTGACACGTTAGGATGGGGCCAGCTGGGAAAAATGCCCATTTCGGACCCCCCCTGTTGACCGCCTGTTTAGCACATAGGTCAACTCATTATCATGAAGATTATTCTATGTCAGAGACAGAGATGGTTCTACTGGGTGTTTTGTACACCAGCACTTAAATTTTTGTAAACAGGATTTCCGCACCCCTGCGAGGGTATATAATGTAATAATGTCTGCATGGATCATAGTTAGGTCAGGTACCTTGGGTGATCCATCAGGGGATTTCCTTTCATCGGGGGTTTTTTATTCTCAAGTTGTCGACCAGACAAGCTCCTGGTCGACTTCCCTTGAGTTTTTCCCTCCATTGACTTCCTCCAAAGTGGTGGAAGGCGCTCTGGTGGTCTCATTCATTCGGTAACCTCTTAGGATTATTGTAAATGACCATGCCAGGCAGTG